>SCDZ01000097.1:0-254231 GCA_004143845.1 Drosophila lacertosa | reverse complement strand
GCTGTCTTTCCAACCCTTTGGAAAGAATCGTATATCATTCCTCTCCACAAAAAGGTGGTAAGTCTGATATTACGAACTATAGGGGCATAGCTAAGTTGTCCGCCATCCCTAAACTATTTGAAAAAATAATTACTTCTCCCCTGCCCAGCATGGTTTTGTCAAGAGTCGGTCCACTATGACCAATTTGATAGAATTTAGCTCATTAGTTAATGATGGTTTCTTAACAAAAAAGCAAACTGATGTCATTTATACTGACTTCAGTAAAGCTTTTGACACTGTCAACCATAATATTTTACTTTCAAAACTCGACCGTATTGGTTTTCCTCCCTCACTTCACTCCTGGATCTCTACCTCTATTATAATTTTCACTTTCATATCTTAATTTTGTTAGTATAAGATTTAGTTTTAGACTCATATTAACATAAATGCCGGACTGGCAAATAAAATATCCACCACGGTGGTCGGTGATGTTATTAGAATTATTTATATTTTCTACAGCCGTTACAAATAAATAAATTAAAATAAAAAAAAAAAAGATTTGTAATTTTCGAAGATTGAAATTACTTTTTATACCATAGAAAATTGGCAAAAAGTGTTATATAGGTCTTGGTACTGTCACAATGAGAATCAGGCATCTGCGATCTCATAAACTTGGATTTATATTCTTGATATACTATATATAGATCGATCGCAAGGGCCTTGTTACATGTTAATAAAAGCAATTTAAATTGTTTGTAACAATGCATATAATGTGCCAACCGATATAATGGAAACGTTATATACCTATATTGGGTACTATACAAAGAGTGCGGTCAAGTCTACATATTAGTTAGTTTATTTAAAAATGAACAATAAGTAGCATAAAATACACTTATATTTTCAGCGGAAAAGAGAAGAAGCAGAAACGGCAAAAATTAAATAAATAGCGCACTCGACGTTATTTAAATCGCAGATAAGCTCATTGCTTGGAATCAGTCTCTCGTTGTATTGCAAGCGAAACAGTAGATCTATTAGAAAGCCAAATTCATCTCTCTTCATACTTTATAAAAAATGTGCCCGTTCGCCGCATCCTTCGGTGTGGCTTTTATTCTG
Organism: Drosophila lacertosa; assembly: GCA_004143845.1. Taxonomy (NCBI): domain Eukaryota; kingdom Metazoa; phylum Arthropoda; class Insecta; order Diptera; family Drosophilidae; genus Drosophila; species Drosophila lacertosa. Next base: position 253,139 of record SCDZ01000097.1, on the reverse strand, counting down.
CTGCTTACGACTTTTGGAACGAATGGCATCCCAGCCGTACGAACGTATAGGTTGAACAGTATGTACATATATGTTAATCAATAGAACGTGTTTGTTATTCAATCAAATCAATTTCATTAAACAGTGGGTGATCCATGCCCCCCTTCTGACAACTATCCAAAGAGCCATTGTAAGCTCGACAAAATATGCGAAACGTATGAGACGTATCTCGAACATAAAGTTCTAAAGCCAGACGATATTCTGGGCTGTGGCTTCCTAAACTCGAGCCACTCGTATATGATCTGTTGTCCTGATGCGTTGCCCGAACTGTCGGAAGAGACCAGCACTGAATCGGACATAGATATGTTGGTCGATGTGCTGGGCACCGAATTCCCATATATCAAAGACGATGACGTCATCGAAAACCCAATGTAATTAAACCCAATAAGTTTGTTTTCATCAGTTTCAGTTGAGCATGGCTACGTATTTGATTCTGCAGGGACAACGCTCTACTAACGGTCGATCATCTGGCCTCCCTCGGATATCTGAAGCCCATCACTCTGGATGACATTGTCTATCGCTGCACGGCGATTATTGTGGCGCCAAACAAAGTGCTGGCGTCGAAGCAATGTGTGGGCTCCAAGCTGATTGAGAGGCCCAATAGAGTTCTGGTGGGTGTGACCGACCCTAGAAGCAATTTTGACACAGAACTAGAATTCCAACTTAGGGTATGTATATGTATGTGTACATACATGCATATATGTATGTATATAAAATAATGTATGCAAATACTGCTTAAATCAGAATACGAGTTCCATAATTTTTAACATAACTGCTTTTGATATCCTCACAGCAATCACCACAGTTTTATCACGATCTTGTCTTGATCAATCTGGTTACTTCCATTGATGAGCAAACATTGAACTCCCAAAATGTGAGCATTGCAACCTTTTGCGATGAGGCAGACTTAAAGGGAACGCCGACAATGTTCGCCTTAGGCTTCAGCCAGAATGACGGTAGAAGTAAACAATTAAATGATCATGGCCCATCATTAAAATGATTTCTTACACATTCACAGGCCACAACTGCGATTTGTTCTCGTCATTCAAAATGAAAAAGGGCAACTGCTCCGACGTGATGATCGGCCCTGAGCTGAAGAAACACCCGGGGTTAATGTGCCTACAACAGCAGACTTGTCCCATCAGTTATCGCAGCGAAAGCTGCACCCAATGCTTGACGGCCAGCTCCAGTGTCCTTCACGTGGAGCGCCGTGATGGAAGCTTTTGTGTGGCTGGCATTGCCACGCCCACCACCGATAAGTGCATCGTGAATGAAGAACCGGTTTACTACACCAGCTTGGTGAGCTCTGCTGCCAAGAGGTTCCTCGGCGGCCTGACCGATCCAACATTCAGGAGCTTTCAATCTAAAGTAGTTATATTGTAAAAAAAACACCATTGTCTTGACAGCAAAATAAAGCAGAGAGACTTATCAACAGTTATTCCTGTATTCCTTGCCTCTCAAGATGTACATATGTACATATGTATTTACATACATATATTTTGACAGCATCACATTGTCGAAACATTTCTTAGTTTGTGTTTAGTTCATTTGATCATATCCCAAATTCCTGGCCGAAATGAATCCGTCGTCTACAGTAGCAGTCGGCGAGTCGCTGCATCCGGACTTCTTCTACGGCTGGGACCTGCTGTATAGAACCGTGGAGAACCGGATTGCCAAGAAGGCCGACGTGCTGATGGTTCTCGCCCACTTCCTGCTGACCAAGCACTGCAACTTTCGTTGCATTGGCATCGGCGATGATAAGAGCCTGCCGGATGACGAGCCGGGCAGCGAACTGCTCCCAGATCAGTGGAACGGCGACAGCGGCAAATATTCGCTGAGATACGTGCACAACAATGTGCTCTATCTGCTGCTGGCCCACATAACCGACGACGCGCTGATTGTCAATCTGCTGGACGTGAACACAAAGAATGTGTCCAATCTGTGCGTGATGCCCGACAGCTTGGTGTCGGAGCTGAACGGCGGCATTGGCAGGACAATGCCAACTGCGCCGGCAATTGTTGACCGCTTTCGCAGGGAGCTCTGCGATCCGGTGTTTGCGACCAGCTCGCGCGAGATCAACGCTCCGCAGCGGACCAGCCAGTCGCCGGCGCAGACCTCAGATCCCTTGCGCGACGACTCGAGACATCCGCTGGCATATGTGCCCCAAGGCTACGAGCCTAATCCCTACAGCTTGCCGGAGGTCGGGCGCGGCGATCTGGATCCTCTGGCTGGTGGTATGGGCAATTTGTTTCCCTTTCCTCGTCCTCCGACTCCCAATCGGCCCAACGTGCCCGGCCAGGGTGCTCCGAATCCCGATCACGCTCAGCCACCAGACTGGAATCCCGATCAGTATATGTGAGTGCATGCAGACCGGTTCCAGGATCCAAAAGGAATATATCACAAAATTAATAGTTACAATGCTTAATTTTTAAGCTTAATAAATACAAAATTACTTTCAATAACAATTTTTTCTATCTTTATATGCTCTGCGTAAATACATAAATAAATAAATGAGCAAGAGAAATTGGAAAATCTAAAGCTGTTAGCTTAGCTATCAATTAATTTTAATGCGCCAAATTTTCCCAAAAGGTGCAATATAGGATGTGACTTTGGACTGCAAAGAGATTCGGGAATTTTTTACTATTCACTAGCTTAGCTCAGCCTTAACTTGCGTCACAAATTGTTAACTCAACTGAGTCAAACTAAAAGTTGTTCAGTGCATAATATGATAAAACTACGCATTAGGAACTAAACCAATTAATTACTCTGAAAATAAACTATCGACTGGCAAAGTAATCAAAGTAAATCTTAATTATAACATGAACAACTCCCGCACTCTGATTCACGCCCGGTCGAACAATAACAATACAAATTGTTTTAAAGTCAAATATTTCTCTTCAACTCGGAAGAACTCTGACGTTGCGGCACTTCCTCAGTTGCGCCGCTGCTGCTGCGCAGGCGGCGGAGACGACGGAGACGACGGAGACGACGACGACGGCGACGGCGAGTGCTGCTTTTAGCGAGGCTTGGCCAGTGGGAGAGCGGCAGTTGAGCGCGAGCGACGCTTCTGTCCAGTTCGTTGTCGGATCGGCCATGTCACGAGTGTGCGCTGTGCTATTAATGCTGCTTTGGCTCTGGTCAGGCAGCTGCCGCGGCTACTACAGCCTGGAGGGTGGGTAATCTTACTCGCCCACACTTCTTCCGTTCTTATCTAATTGCATTTGCAGTGGGTGATCCCTGCCCGACGAGCGGCTATCAAAGCAGCTGCCAGCCGGCGGAGAACTGCGAGACGCTGGTGCAGTTCATCCGCAGTGGGCGGCTGCCGGTCGAGTCGGTGCTGAACTGCGGCTATACTCCGACCGGCGAGAAGATTTGCTGCCCTCTCGACACAGACGGAACGTCGCTGCGTTTCTCGCCCACCGGCATCAAGGTCAACGACACCAAAACCATACCAGCAACAACAACAACAACAACAACAAGAACAACAACAACAGCAACAATAGAGGAATCACCTTGGCTGAGCATATTCAAGACTAGTCGAGAGTATGTACAACGTTCGGTTGCCACGCAAGTGCCGTTCAGCAGGGACATGATTATATTCCCGGACACGGCCAGGACGACGGGAACCGTCTGCCAGACGCCGCTGTACGAAGGCAAGTGCCTGGGCATCTCGGAGTGCCCGAGCCTGGAGCCGCTGCTGCAGCAGGGCCGACTGCGCGACGATGACGTGCAGACGTGCCGCGACGGCACCATCGAGGAGATCATCTGCTGCCCCACCAACCTGCCGCTGCAGCCGCGCGGTCAGTTGGGCACCGCGACGCGGTCGGCCAAGCAGCCGCCGGAAACGACAACGACGCGGCCGGCGGACGCGGTGGACGACGAGGCGGCCATCGCCAGGGCGGTCAAGCTGCTGCCGCACTACACGCACCTGGCTGCCTTGGCCTATCCGAACGCTGCCTTCGACGGACACGTCCATCGCTGCACGGCGCTGGCGCTGACGCCGCAGCTGCTGCTCAGCGCCGCGGGCTGCGGTCGCGCCAGCCATGCGGTCTTCGGTGTGCCGGACATGCGTGACGTGGACGAGGACGAGGACTATCTGGTGGACATAACGGTGCGCATTTACAGCCTTCTCTTCTACTCACTCTTCTGCTCTTACTCATGCCAACGCCTCTCCTTCTCACACAGCGCGTCGCTCTGCACCGCCAGGACCTGGCGCTGCTGCGCCTGCCGCACCCGCTGCCTCTGGACGCGGCCAAGGTCAGCCTGGCGCCCATGTGCACCCAGTTCGAGCTGACGCGCCTGCAAGTCAGCGGCCAGCTGTTGGCCAGCGCCTGGGCCAAGGGCAACGGTAAGCTAGCACTTATTTTAGCCACCTGTGTCCCATGCACTAACTTTGCTTCGCTCAGCCAGCGACTGTCCGTTCTATGAGATGCCCATGCGCCTGCTGCCGTCGGATGCCTGCAAGGACGTCGCCGACTCTGCGGTGCTGCGCGACACCTCGTCGACGCATCTCTGCCTGGCGCCACGACATGTTGCCGCGCTAAGCGCCAGCAATTCCAGCTCCTGTGCCCCCTGCCCCGCCGTTGTTGGCAGCGTGCTTCACCTGCGGCGCCCCAGCGGCAGTCGCTGTGTGCTGGCCATTGCCACGCCCACCGGCGCCACTTGCGATGCCCAGGAAATGTTCTTCACCAGCGTGCTGGATGCCGAGCTCTTCCAATTCGTGGAGCAACAACAGCAACAACAGCAACAACAGCAACAACAGCAACAGAAACAACAGAAGCAACAACCCGGTTCAACTGGTGCATTTGCAAGGATACAAAATTAGTTTAAGTCTGCTTTTCAAGCAAATGTGATTAGCTTGTAGTTAGTTAAGCATATATCGTAGTACTGTAAGTCGAAAGAGAATGCATATTCTACTATATAGTGGCTTGTGCACATAGTAGATGCGATAAACTTGTTCTCCATACCATTAACTGTTGGGCATTTGTTCTAAATTTAGACCGGGCCATAAGTGGAAAATACTATAAAATAAAGCCAGGTACTTTTACTTATGCAAGTCAACTGCGTCGACCTGGTTTTTGGTTTTATACTGAAAACAGTTTAAATTGTATAATTTTCAGCATGTTTGGTTTTTTTTTTTTTTTTTTTTTTGATATTTCTTTTGTTTTGCATTTGTAAATAACAACAATTTGATGCGAAATATACCATTAATAAACCAGCTAAAATATAAGCGATAGAGACATTGAGCAAAAACCCAGTAAATTTAATTCAATTCGGCAACGCTCTCCGACTTTGACTTTGCTTGTGTGTAATTCCCTTGAATCACAGTGTTGGCCATTGTTATTGTTGTTGTTGTTGGTGTTGGTGTTGGTGTTGTTGTTGTTTGCTGTTGGGCGGGTAGTGCCGGTTTTACGTTCGCCGTTGTTTATTTATTAAGTTATGCACGGCGACTCGTAAATACCCGTTGGTAGCTGCGCTCAGTTGTGTGCGGCTTGATTCTGTTAAATGCTAAAAAACAAACCGGTTGCCGATCGGCGCTATCAAGAAAACAGGCCAGTAGCAACAACAACAACAGCAACAACAACAATAAATGCTTGACCACGGCCCCCAAGCACTGGATGTGGATCTGACTCTGGCTTCAGTTGCGTGCTCGGTTCTAATCTCAGCTTCAGTTGGCAAAGCGACGCGTTGCTGAAAGGTTGTCCGTAGCCCCGGCCCAGCCCCCGAGACCGAAAGTCCAGCCCGATAAGAACCCAGCCTAGCGTTTCCGTGCAGCGCCTGGCACCGGTTTCAATTTGTGCTTTGTTTTATTTGGCATTTTTCTTCTTTTTTTTTTGCGCCTTGCTTTACTTTTTTTTCTTGTGCCTTGACCTTTTTTAATCAAAGTAGTATTGCAGTACCTCAAAATAAACCAACATATACATAACTCTAATACATATATGTACATACATACAAACGAAAAACAAAAACAGAGTGCATTTGGTTTATCTGTTTGTTTTGTTATTGTCACAACGAAAAGCGTTAAGCTTGCGTGTGTTAAAGGTTCGTCTGATAATAAATAGCAACAATACCAATACCAACAACAACAGCAACAACAACAGCAACAATTATAATAATAACAGAATTTATCAAAATTTAAAAAACACGGTTTGTATACTGCTACATGTCAGAGATACGAGTGTGATTGCTCTATATAGTGAAAAGTCTTTATAATCGCAAACACGAAACAAATACAGTGAGACCCGGCTAACAGTGCTTGAGGGACATATTTGCTTAACTAAAGATTCAATTGCCAGGCATTTTTAGGAGATTTGCTCTAGTGAGAATTGCTCAAGCGCACGTTTTTGTGACGTCATGAGCTTGTTTTAAGAACGTCTAACTAAGGTGCTAGCATATATTAGAGTACATCATACAGTAAATCACTTTATGAGCTCATAGCTAAGCTATGTACTTAGGCGAATACAAAATGCATATACATGTAGATCAGCCCAGACCTTCTAATTTGTATGATTAAAACTATTTATATGTTTAGCGTATACAACAATTAAAAAGAACAACAACGTTTATCCAAGTCTACTCAAAATAAAAATAAAGATATTAATACATTTACCTTTCTCAGTTGTGATTCATCAACAGAAATCGAAAAACAAAACTTAAAAGTTAACTGCCAGCTAAGAACTCTCAATTCTCTAGCACATAAACTTTTATCGTGCCAATGATTTCCAATTGGAACAAAACATAATTTGTTAATTTGCCGAAACTTGTAGAACAAATGTAGCACACTTAGGTACATCAAATATTTTTACAGTAGCACCTAATCAAAACAATGTGAGATAAAAGCTTTTTTCGTCTCAGTTCGAAAATCAGTTGGAAAGTAAACAGCCTTAAATATGCAGATAATCGCGAAGAACTGGCTAATTGTGGAGTTCAACGAGCTGACAGTTTCAGAAAAAAAAAAACCAGTTGATCAGGGGCAATAGTGAAAGGGCCTTAAGACTAACTAACTGTGATTCACAGGAATGGGTTAACTCAAGTCGATTGGGGAAACCTCCAAACGTTTGTTAACTAATCTAGGCATATGGAATATACATATGTTTGTAATCTGTTCTTAGCGTGGGATTTTACTTGGATTTTCCACTTTTCATTACGCTAATGCCAGCTGATTTAGGCCAGCATATTATTTATAAATAGGTCAACAGAGGGTTCATTATTATCAGCAAAGCTGCGCTCTGAATAAAACCACACAAAGATTAATCTGTTTTATGTAGCATATAAAATAATCTCAATTTATACCTTGAATCTCACTCGAATTAGGCACTGAGCACAGACAGTAATAAAACGTATATATTTTGTGAAACATTTTAAAATAATAAGAGATCTTTTTTGTGTTTATACATTTAACAAATTGTGTATGTATGTATATACATATTAGACACAATTAACTGAGAATAATCAATTACCCAAATGCATACTAATTGATTTTCCTTTATTATACATATACATATGTATAATTATATAAAATTATTTGTGATATAATATTATGAAACCTAATATAAAACGCGATTGATTTAAATGAGTTTGATTTAATCAACAAATGAGCTTCTCCGATTGTATAAATACGTTAATGTCTCTAACTATTAAAGCTTGTCATAAACTATTTTATGTAATATCCCTCTCTCCCTCTCTCTCTTTTTTTGCCCATGTCTTTCAGTTCTCTTGCTGCGAATAATATAATAAAAATATATATGTATATATATCAATTAAAATCGATTAAACTCATATGAATCAGGGCTTGTAAATTACAAATATGATTAATTAACTTAATTGCAGCACCGAACAAGTGTGGCTTCTTCAAGGAACGATTTGTGAATGGCGATCATGGCGCCGGCCTTGGCATTGTCCAAAAGAAGTGGCTCCAGCTTCAGTCACGCCTATGGCTGGCTCTTGGTGCTCAGCCTAGTCCTGTGCCAGCTACCCCATCTGGAGGCACTCGAAGGTAAGCATTGGCTTAGCTTTCAACTTGCATTGACCCCCTTCAAATTGCAGAGGGCGACGCGTGCAAGGTGAAGGAGAACCTGCCGGGCATTTGCAGGGCCTCGTCCAAGTGCGAGCCGCTGATTGAGAAATACATCAGGACGAACCGATTGACCGTAAATGAGGTGCCCAGCTGTGGGCTGGGCACGCACGAGGAGATCGTCTGCTGTCCGATTGCCGAGTGCTGTGCGGATGACAAGGGGTAAGAGTGGCAGGTGAATTGCCGACAAAAAATGTGAATGCTCGCTGTTGCTTTTGTTGTTGTCCCCCCACCCCCGCTGTGAACGCTATGTGCCAATTGTAGTTGCATGTTCCATATAATTAGCTCGTCAAGAAACTGGCGTTTAACACAATTCATCTGATTTACGTGCAGCCCAAGCCAGGTCCCAACGGAAGCCATAACAACCAAAACAACAACCTCAACCTCAACCACAACTACTACTCCAAGGTCCATGCCGATTGGCAGCACCACGGTGACCAGCTTGAGAGCAATGAAATCGGAGCTGGATACGCAGTCGCCATATTTTGATTTTCAGCAGCTGCTGGGAGAAAAAAAGCCACCTGAAACGCATCAACAACTGCAGCTCCAGCCCAAGCCGGTTAACCCAATGGAACGAACGAACAAGCCATTAACCTCGCCAGGTACGACCAGGCTTGTACCTGTGCCAGTGCAACCGCAGAAAGCCGCCTGGCCGAACATGGGTCAGTTTCAGGACGTGGGTCCTTTCGGCCAGGCACCCGCGTCGAACCGCGAGCCCAAGATCATAAACAAGCCCATGTCGCGGTGGCCACAACAACAGCCAGGACGCAGGCCGGTCCCAGCCCCTGCACAGCAGTCACAGAACCTGATACATCTGGTGAACGATCGACTGCGTCAGCAGGGCATGGAAATTGTGCCCGCCAATCAGGTGACCCAGTTTAATCTGCCAGCTGATATGGAGATTAGGAGGACGACCACTGCGCGTCCAACAGTCGCAGCCGAAACCGATCCCTGGGCACCTTTCCGCTTTCGGGAACAGCCCGTCGATGAGGTCAAGACCAACGAACTAGGCGACGGCAACGGTAACGGCAACGGCAACGGCAACGGCAACGGCAACGCTTCGCCTTTTGGGTTTGTCACAGCTTAAGCATACACATCAGTTGGCCGTAGCCTCAACACTCGCAGCAGCCGTCGAGCAGCGACCAATACTCACACTTTGCCACTTGTCCATTTGCAGGCCAGAGACCACAACGCCGCGGACTATACAGCCCACGCCCACCACGCGCGTAGACGTATCCGAATCGGAGCGACCCGCTGTGCGTGGTGAGTATCTGCATCCAAGAGAATCCAACCTAAAGAGAACCTGATTCGACTAAAGTAAATGTTTTGATTTGTAACTGCAGCCTGCCGCCGGATTGAGCAGCGGCAATTGACCGACAAGGAGGAGTCTCTGACGATGCACATTCTGGACGGTATACCGGTGGAAGCAGGCGTTTATCCGCATATGGCAGCGATAGCGTTCAGTAACTTTGGTACGTTCCAATATCGTTGCGGCGGCTCGTTGATCTCAGCTCGCCACGTCCTGACGGCTGCCCACTGCGTCAGCAGAGAGAAGCAGTTGCCCGTCCACGTTCGTCTAGGAACAATTAATATCGATGATGCGAGCGCAAGCCATCAGGACATTGCCATAAAGGTAAGTGTGGATATGTGAATATATGGATATGAATGATGTATATTGAAACATTTGACAGGAAAACATATCCATACATCCGGAGTATGGAAGTAATAGCAAGTACAATGATATTGCCATACTGGAGCTCGTCACGGAGGCCAAGCTGGGCCTTTATGTGTATCCGGCGTGCCTGGAAACGAATTTGCTCGATCCGCCGCTAAATTCGCAGCTCTATGTCGCCGGTTGGGGCATTATGAATCAGACCAGTAAGTTGCCACAATCCTAGATATATGCAAGACACTTAATCTGTGCCAACAGCTAAACGCACCTCGAAAATCCTGTTGCGCGCTCCACTAAATATTGTTCATCTGGAGGAGTGCAATGCAGCCTTTGCCGAGCAGACGAACAGCAAGCGTTTCCTGCAGGATGGCGTCATCAATACGCTGCTCTGTGCGGCGGACAAAAAGGCAAACAAGGCGGACGCCTGCCAGGGCGACTCCGGCGGACCGCTGGTCCTGGAGCGCGACATTGTGAACAACAAGTACACCATATTGGGCATCATTTCGTCTGGCTTTGGCTGTGCAACCAAAACTCCCGGTCTCTACACACGCGTCGCATCCTACTTGGATTTTATCGAGAAGATTGTGTGGCCGGATAATATTGTCTAACCAAGTACTGATATCAAACGATCTTCAATGTGTAACAGTTAATTGTAAGCACGTCGATTTTAAATACATGCACATTTATATTAGGCATTATACAATATTAATTTGTGTTTTTCTTACGTTGTAAGTTTGAGCGGTCCACTTGTATTTTATTTTACATAAAATCAGCAAACAAATATTTGAACTACTCGCGACTGGTTCTCTTTGATGCTTGCATGCTGGTTCCCCATTCGGTTCACATATTCCTGAGAGTGCTAGAGAGCGCTTTGTCATCAACAGAACGGACAAGAGAGCTGACAATTGGTGAGCTGTCAACGGTAAAAAGCTCTCTCACGCTCGGTCGCGCTCTACGGACAGCATTGCCAGTTGCAAAAGCAGACAAGCGAAAGCTGCGAGCTTTTCGGTGCCAACGAGCTTTTGCTGTTCTAATGGTTCGTAAAACCGTTACAAATTGTACGCTGGCGGCGCTGCTGCTGCTGCTGCTGCTGGTGCAGCTGTGTGCCAGCTCCTTTTGGTTGGTCGCCTGCTTTTTGTTCGGCGCTCGACGCTCGACGCAGCCCACACGCACTTCGTGGGGGCAACAACTGTTTTAGCTGCTTCTTAAATGCTGCTGCTGGCGCTGTGGGCGCCTCAGTTGGTCGCGAGACTGCGTTGCCGTTAGTTCGTGCCCAGCATTGAGGAAGCGGCGACAACAGGCACTTGGGACTTTTCTTTTTTTCTAGTGCTTTTTGTTACTGTTGCTCTTGCCTGCACTGCGCCGTGCAGTATGCAACGCTTTTGGCGCGCCTAGTTTGAAAATTTGTTAACAGTTGCGATTTGTGTGCTCAGTGGCTCAAATGTAAGTTTGGTGTTTGTTGTTCGTTGTTTGTTAGTTATTGTTTATTGTTTGTTGTTCGTTGTTTGTTGTTTGTTGGTGTTATCAGTGCCACACGTTGACGCATTAGCCGCAGGCTGGGAAATTGATTTCAATTGTACATCTGTTGCGGCCCATTTTTTGATAAGCATCGAAAACAATCAAAAACAAAACCTGCCTCGGGCCATTTGTACAAAATAAAAGGCCGATGTGTGCTGCGATAAGAACTGTCTAACCCATGGACAACAGGTGCCCAACGCTGGCTATCTAAAATATAACTGGGTTATTCAATATCGTATGCAAACTGCCCGAACTTTAATGCACAATCACAAAAACCTTTGGGCTAAGTTGGAAACATTTCTCTAAACTATTATTCAACAGTAACTAACATTGATAAAAAGGTGAAACTTTAAATTAGAACAAAAAAAAATGCATTTAGATATCAACCCAGGGCAATCAAAAGCTAATTCTCTACAACCGATGAAATTTTGTAAAATTTTTTGTGTTTTTAATGCCCTGCTTGTTGTGGCAAATAAAAATATGTGTGAGTGCTTAAATATTCAAAGTGATACTTTAAGATTTGGTCCAACCGAAATTTAGTTTTTTATATTCTCATAATAAAAGTGAAATATTTGGTATTAATTTTTGTAATTTTTAAAAAGTACGAAACTGTAAAATTTCAAGCAAATCAATTCGAATCCATTTTGGGAATTCATTTTTGGACTATGCAATGGCATAAAAATGTGCTCGAAAAACTACTTAAAGTTATTGAAGTCTACAGTTATCAAGTTCTTACTATAAGTCTTCTCATAATAATTAAGTTAAATGCAGTTTGGGAATTCATTTTTATTAAACTAAGATGTGCTTGAAAAACTATTTAAAATTATATGAGTCTAGAGTTAAAAGTTTGTATAAGGCTTCTCCTAATAATTTTGTGATTCGGCGGAGTTCACAACGAAGTCCAGAAACAGCCTAAGAACCTTGAATCCAAAAGTTTTTTTTATCGATTGAAAGTACAAAAAACTCAAACTACAAACTATGGTAATTGGGATACTTCATTAGGGGTTAATGAAATTCCAGCTAAGTAATTTTGGCCAAGTTTACCTTGCATATTGAACTTGACGTATTGAAATTTTTAAAACAAAATCAATATATGTATGTAGGCAGTGTCATTAATGTGACAGTATGTTTAACAGCCTTATCACTCAAGCTGACATGACAAAACTGTGTGCTCGCTGTTCAAATTCCGATTGATAAATTGCCGTCAGTGCAACAATATTCACGCTCAACCGGTCAATCAATTAGACATTATGGCATTATGAGGTGCATCTGCAGTAATTCGTTGGCATTACGTTCTTAACTGTGGCGTTAGGTACTACAAAAATGGAGGCTAAGTGTAGAAAACTGTTGCTGCTGCTTAATGTCTGTGAGTGTGTATGTGTGTGTGTGTGTGTGTGTCTGTCTAGGGTACGTGGGTGTATTGCTGCTGGTGTTCGGTTAGAAAATGTGGCAATAAATGTGACACTAAGTTAATAAATTTATGACCAAACACACACCCAGCTGATATGTTGTGTTCTGTGTGCTGTGCTGTTGTCCGCTTTGGCTTGCTGCTAATTTTCCTGTTTGTTCATGTGTGCGTGAGCAGGTTGAGCTTGCACGTGTGCGTGTGTGTGTGTGCGAGTGTGTGTCTGTCTGCCTGTCTGTTTGTTTGTGGCTGTGACACGACACCGCAGCGGACATCAACGAGGCGGATGCCAAAAAGTCGAGAATTGTGTGTCGTTGGCATATTAATAATATTTTTATTGGCCGCTTATTTGCCTTTTGCGGCCAAACTCTACGTTATTTGTGTGTGTGTGTGTGTGAGTGTGTGTGCTAAATACTCTACTAATTTGAGCCGACAAATACAATCGCCCACAAGTTGCGACCTCTTTTAATTAATATATCTGAGCGTATATAACACAAGGCACAAAAAAATTAATAACAATAAAAGCAGAAATCAAAAAATCAATTTTCCTTTCTGACTCTGCTCCTGCCTCTGCCTCTGCTTCTGCTTCTGCTCACATCAATTGCAAATGGCCCAAATGGCCCAAATGGCTAAAATGGCTGTTGCGCTGCTCGTCTCGTGTGAACATTAAAGGGAATTGGGCCAACAAACAAAAAAAAAAAAAATATGGAAAAACAACACGTTGAGGCAGGTCGCAGGTGTTGTTTATAATGTGTCTCTGTCAGCTCAAACACATTTCAATCCCATCACATGTTCTACTTTATGTTGCGTTTAATCTGGCGACAACAACGGATCACACTGAATATTAACTGAAAATAATCAACATTTGGGCTGACGAATTGCACATAAATATGTATTATTTATTGGTAATTTTTAATGGGAAAACCGCAGCTGGCCATTGTTAAGTGAAACTGTACAAATTGCTATATAGATATGCTTTGCTAGAGTTCACACAATATAAAAAAAATTAGATGAGCCTTCATTTTATTTATTATTTTTACTTAAGCTTTTTACATGGGCTTATAAAAAACTATATTTTATTGCAAAATTAATATGATAAAAAAGAAATGGGTAACTGTTAAAATTGCAAAACCATTTGCAGAAAATTCCTGTAATAATATAGCAATAAAATCAGTTTCTGTGTGAAATATAGATGCAAGGATGCTTAACCTTGCGCAACCCCGGCAAACCAATTAAGTATATTGTCTTTCCAATTTTAAACAAGTTTAATTCGTTCTGGAAAGTTTTTATATTTATACGTAATATGCTTACCCGAACAAAAGGAAAAGGCTCTGTTCATTGGCGAAGTTTCAAAAGGTGTTTTTAAATTGTTTTGTGATTCCGCAAGAGTAGTTGCTGCCGTCCTCTCTCACAGCATAACAAGGATAGTGACAAATTCATAGCGTCAGCGGCAAAGGATACAAGGACAATACAAATATACATATATACAGTTTATAAATAGATATACCGCCAAGAACCCCTCTGCGTATAGGCAGCTGAACTCCAAAGCCGACTTAAGCATAGATTTCCAGTAGATACTTTGATGTCGCTTTAAGGAATGCAGCAATAAAAATGCCTGCGCTGAACTACAAGGAATCTAGAGGGTTTGGCGATGCTGGCAGGGCCCAAAGTCTTAGGCCAAAAACTAAGCGGCTAATAGCGTTAGTTACTTAGTAGAGGCGTTCGAGCTGACGCCTGCTGTGTATGTGTGCCTCTCTTTGTGTGTGTGTGTGTGTGTGTGTGTGTGCTTGTAATGCACATAAATTTACACAAGTTCATTTTTGTGTTGCGCGTAAATCTTTACACAAATCCCTCATTTCGCTGGGTCATACCAAAAAAGAAAGCAAGCCCAAATCACTGTTTGCGGAATCACTTGAATGAAACGAAAAGACAAACAAAGGCACTGGGACACAGCATATGTATACATATGTACATATACATATATACGCACATTTGTAAAGATATATGCATATATAATACTCTCATATAGCACTTAGCTCGCAGTTGAAGTCGTGGCCATGGCATGTTAGACATAATTTTGTTTCTTTTCGGGCACAGTCGCTTTTTGTGTGTGTGTGTGTGTGTGAGTGTGTGTTTGTGTCTGGGTTGAAAGGTCGTTGACAATGGCAAAAACAACTGAAAATTTATGGTCTGGCATTAAGGAAATTTAATCGATTCGCTGCAGCACGTGTTTTACCATTCGCCCTCCACCCCTGGCCAACGCTGCTGGTATCCTTTGGAAGCAAACATGAACGCGTGCCGGCACCTGCATATGTACGACTATTAACTTCCCCACATATCGTAAAAGTCTCTTGTATGCACGCATGTCGTCTACCTTATGAAATTTTCTTAATCAAAAAAAAAAAAAAAATATTATAAAAAATGGGCTTCGCTAAACTTTCTTGTGCAAGAACCTAAAATACACTTTTCGCTTGCAACAAATCTAAAACTATACAAAAACCGCCAATAAGATACCTTATCGCACTTTTAGGTTTCTGTTATCAATGCGGGCATAGGCATCGTTTACGTAGATAACTGCATTATCAACTCGTCTGGTGCAGAACAGAGCTCTTTAGACCACAGCGGAAATAAAATTAAACTCTGATTGAATAACTTAAACGACAGGCTGTTTGTTCACGGCACAAAGCCGAGCAATACCCTTTCCCGCTGTACGTGCAAACAAAAAAAATATAAAAAAAAAAAAAACGAACACAAACTGAATAAAAGGTTCGGCATGGGAACCCTTCGCAGTGCGTGCGTGTACAGTGTGTGAATTATTTTTGGACGTGCTGGTTGTTGTTGTGGTTGTTTGCATTGTCGTTGTTCTTGTTCCAGTTATCGTTGTTGTTAGTGCAATTTAAATGCCTGTTGCTGCAGCTGATAATTAAAAACATTATTAATGTTGTCACAGCTTTGTCAACGCAAAAAATATAGAGTCCACAAAAATATTTTAAATTCTTAAAATATCTTCTTCTTTTTTTTTGAATTGAAAACTCAAACTTATTTGAGGGATATTGTTGTTCTATGGAATTTGTTATTCTGCTGCATTTTGTGTGGAAACGTTTTAACAATTCAGAACATAGTTTCATGAAAATCATAAATATTTAACAGCTCAGGCATATGTCAAAGTTAAATAAAAAGCAGCAAAAAACGTTGTAAATAATTGTTTTTTTGTACAAAGTAAAGTAAAATACAACTTTTTATTTGGATTGTATTTTATAATGCATAACAAATTAGATTCTGCCAGCCAGGAGATATCCTGTGCACGGTATAGTTTATGATCATTCCTGTACAGGATAGTAAAAACAGATTGCTAGAGATTGTTGTCTTCATATATTTTATATGTTTTTTATGAGCCCGAAATTGTCAGATTTGTCAGCTGCCTTTGAAATGGCCACGCCGACAGCTTGATGTGATGTTAATCATCAGTTGGCTTATTAGATTGGTAAGCGCTACTCAAGAATGCGTCGAGTGCTTCTATTTGCAACAGTGCTTGACAAGAATAACGCACATCGAACGACAAACGGCAGCTTGTCAGCTAATTGAGCCAAAATTAGTGACGCTAATTTAATTAGTTGCCTGACAGCCAACAGCTCGTTCGGTTCAGTTTCCATCTAGCGACTGGCGAAATGTCGCTCAGTTTCTCCTACCATCTGAAACACTTCCATGCGACACTAGGGTTGCCCCAAACAGCTCTCAGCTGGGTTGTCAATTAGCCTGTAGCCTTGCTTCAATTTCAAGCCTTTTAAAATTGCCGTCAGCGAATCGTTTGCTTTCGCTTAGGCTCAGCCGCGTTTCTCTTTCGCTTTTCTTCGCATTCAAATTTAGATGAACTCATTAAACTTAATGAATAACAGCGTTGTGGTATTAAAAAATTATGGCTAGCAGCATTTGATGGGCTTAAGACCGAAGGCAAAGCCACTCCACAAAGTCAACTTTACTAGAATCCAAAAATGCATTAGTTCTCGATAATGCCAGCGCCCTTCTTTCACTTCTGATTATAAAAAGAAATGACTTGGAAGCAAAAGATCTTTTAATATTAATAATATGACTGAACTAAGCAATTTCTTTTGTCGGATTGCTGTGGTTAAGTTTCAACAATGTCAGCCCCACAATTTTTTTATTGGCTGCATAAATAACATGCACTAAAAGACAAACACTCAAATTTGACAATTGCCTTCTGTTTGAGATATGGGCCTGTTTGCTTTGCTTAAACAAACTTGGCGATATTGAGGAGAAAATGTCGTTGGAACCACCTGCGAGTGGAATGGCGGTTGAGCAAACGCAAACTCGAGCCCTTCATTTCAACTAATGGCTGCTTTTATCATTTACAAAGTGTTTGCTCCGGCATTATTGTGGCGCCCGTTCCCGGCCCACATTGCGCAGGTGTAAATTTCTACCACAAGTCGCTCACACGAGAAGCCATCGAGCTGCCCGCACGCGCCGCCTGTTTTCAATTGTGCGAAAGCAGCGACTTTAACTTCATCAATAGTCGGCGCACGACTTGCGTGGACTGGGCGCGGGAAATGGGAAAAATGGGAAAATGGGAAAATGGAAAAATGGGGGAACTGGTTCGACAGAAGGGTTGCCAAATTTGGCTTGGCTGGCAGCTGTCATTGCTCGATATTTCAATTTGCGTGGCGAAATTAAATACAACTTTAAAACCCTTTAATAACACCCTTTCATTTCATAGAACACTTTTGGGCAGATTCACTGAAATGACAATCCAAGGAAGGGCTTCTGCCAGATTAGGACAGCCAATTACTGTAGCAAATTAGTAGCCTTTTATGGCTTCAACATGCCATTATGAATAAATATATAAATATATAGTATGTTATAACAATTCTACCATTTAATTTGTGTAAAATCTTTGATGGGTAACTTGATCGGTCAGCCATTATTTTGTGAAAGTCGAAGAAACGTCTTCACTTTTACTCCTCGCAAATGCAGTTTGCCTTTTGTAAAAGGCTTTTTTCCTCCCTTAAACTTAAACACCTTAATTCATTACGGCCACTTCTTCTTAGCTTCGATTCGTTTTCGTTTTAAGTCCTGTGTTATTTTTCGTGGTAGCCGCAAGCCTTTCCCACATAGTTTTTACCAGCTGTATTTTCATTTTGTAAGCGCTTTCCCAGCTTACTTTCTATCTTATATTGTCTGGGTATACTTTGACATCGTACAACTGTTCTTCTCGCTTCGCTTGACTGCTTCGTCCGACCGTAGTGCAACTATTTATTTTTGTCATGACACATTTTACAGCCACTTGAGATAAGTTGTTGAAGAGTAGAGTGTGGAGAGTTTAGCTCTGTTTGCTCTGTAAATAATAAATATTTGACCCGAAATTTGTTGTGCACTCAAAGTTTTTAAAGTGGCAACTTCTGCTTGGCGTTGTGCCCTAGATGGTTCAATAAAAGGTCTCCTTGTGAATTGTTGGATGTCATTAACAGGGCTGGAAATTGCGCAAAAATTATTCATATTAGTGCTGCAGGTGCTTAAGATTCTCTTTTAGTTGCCATGTCTCTGTCATGTGTCAGTGTCAATGATTTAGTCGTTTGCACATTACGCATACGCACCGTATGCTGCCTGGATTTTAAACAAATATATGACAAAATGAAGACATTGTCACCTCAAGCGACTCCACTCGACTTTGCTGAAGACAAGGTCGACACCATTATCCTCGTCGTTGCTATCGTTAATTTTCAGAGGCATTTCGCATTCTCTGTTGAATACTCGAAATGGGCTCACTTCATTTTTAATAGCAATTTATTAAGCAAAAGCTTCACTTTTGCCCTTGCTTGGCAATTAATTCGGCGCATTTATTATGTCGCGTCGCTTTTTAATCTGACAAATTGGTGACTCATACAGCCGGACGACTAATCCTTGAGCGCAGCAGATAAAATTAAAATGAGATTGCAGAGTTCGCATCATCCTCGTTCCGCAGCCCGTCGAAGTAGTAGAAGAAGAAGAAGAGGCGCGAACGCGGCTGCCTTTCTTATTGTTGCCTGACCCCAAAAATGCAAATGTGCTCGACATTCATCGTTTTACGCCCCAAAACACAAAAGCGTAAACAAACCAACATTTCACAGCCTGAACAAAAAATTCAAAAAAAAAAAAAAGATAGAAAAAACACAAAAAAAAGCAAAACAAAAAAATTCGCACCGTTGTGTACACAAATGTCTGAGTTACTTAGCCCCGCCGCTCCGGGGCCCACAAAGTTCAAGGATATCGAAGAGTCAGCACATTGAAAACAAGCTGCGAACTGCGGCCCCGTTAGCTAGAAACCAAGTCAAGGTAACACAGCACCCAGGTCAAAGGCTAAACGCACAGTTACTAAACCCAGTTCTGAATCACTCGCGGGTAAATGTCGACTCGGCTAGTCGCTCAGAGAAAACAACACAATGCAGTCCAAAATGGGGTAGTCCACAGACAAATACTCTCTTTTGCAAACAAAAACTTAATTTCGGTTTGTTCGAGGGGACTTCAAAAAAAAATAACGCTACCCATTACTTATTTATTTAAAATAAATAAAACGGGACAAGTATTAAATTAATACTAATATGAGTCCATTCATATTATTGCTTTTGAATAAAATGTCTGTTTTAAATATGCACATTAACTAAAAACAAAGTTATTATTCAGCTGTAAACTTGGCTCACACAAATCGTTCCGAGTACTAATTAAGGAATAAGGAATAAGGGTTTACACAAATTGGTTGTAAGCCCCGGCTTCTTAGTTCACAGTCAGCACAGTCTGTGTTGAAGGTATTCCCATTTATATTCGCAAAACTCAATTATAGCATACAAATTAAGTCTGACCGGCGCCGTTTTGATTTAATTCCCTTGTGCGAAGACATTTGTTAGTCCTTATTTGGCAGCACATTATCTTAGCCCATTCACACTGTTGAAACTGATTTGATGGCTTGCTGCGAATTCCCCCAACGACCGAGAGCAACAGCAGTTGTCAACGATGTCAATTGTTCCATTTAAAATCAGGATCCGAGAGCGAACATTAAGACCCATGCAAATGAATAAAGCAACGTGTGGGTCACTACAGAAGGCTTACATCTGGCTAAGATTCGGAGTGGTGTAACCGCAAAAATCGATAGGAGTATCTCCACAAATCAGGCCGGCAATTAGTAAGCATCGCCCCATGAGATTGCCTGGCATTTCAATTTCAATTTCGATGCTAATTTGCAATTAGGCGAGTTTTATTTAGGGGCTGGCCACTGGCTAACAGCTTACTGGATGGCCATTTGGGGCGTAGCTCATTTGTTGGCACTTACAATTTGGCCAGCGCTGAGATTAATCATACGCACCGTTAAACATTGCAATGTCTGTCAAATAGGAGTTCGCAATTTTTCAAGCTTCTATTTCTTATGAACTAGCAATGTGATTGCGGCCATGTCTTTGTCTGAAAGAAGCCAACAGCCATCACTGGATACTAGCCTAATGTCCCGGCCACAGGCCATTGACCAAAATCAATGCTGTACTCGGTTTCACTTCTTCTATTTTTCACAAGCCCTTCTTTCCTTCCAGGCCTGCACACAACAATTTTGTACAAAATTCATGTCGCTTTGAATTTTTGTTGCTATTGACAATTGCTTAGGGCCGGCGACGGCGACGGCGACGGCACAGTCGCAACTGCGCGCGGAGCAAGCGGGCCGAGCGGGCATCGGGCGTTGCTGACTTGTTGAAAATTGCAGCGAGAATTGCGCCAACAAGTCAATGACCGACGACGGGCGGCCCAACTGTGCAATCAAGAAAGCGAGAGGTGGAGTGTGATAGAGGGAGGCAAGCAAACGAGCGACTGTGCCACTGCAGCAGTGGGCGTGCCACTAGGCGTTGCAGCATTGAGCTCAACAGACGCCATCGCCCGCATAGACACAGACACAGACACAGACACAGACACAGACACAGGCACAGGCACAGGCACAGGCACGGACACAGACACAGCAATAGACACAGACAAACATTGGCTCAGCCCAATGCTCTTTGACTGCACACTCGAGTTGAAACTTGTCAATTTCTAGAGGCGCCAGCCCACAGGCCAACCCGCCCCAAACCCACCCCAGCCCAGCCCAGCCCAGCCCAGCCCACTCCGCCCACAGTCGTCGCCTTTGCGCTTTTATAGTTTTCTTGTTACTCTATAAAGTAGCAGCAAGGCAAAAGCGAAGGACCTAATCAAATCTGAAAAGAGTGAATAGCAACACCGAAGTACAGATGCACTTTATGGTTATGTACGGTTTGCAGTTGGCATACACGTTGTATACGTAATATTTATAAAGTGAATGTTGTATTTTTAGCATAAGTTCTTAGATTTTTGGCAAGTCAAAGCTTAATTTAAAAACCAAAATTTACATAATTACCCCAACAAAAAGAAAACTAAAAAACGAAAAAAAAAACAAATATTTATCCTTTGAGAGCGTTATCGGCAAGGTGAGTTGGCACAGTTATTGGACTTTGACAAAGTGTATGCGAAAATCAATGCTTACAGTGTTGTGAATGTTTTGGAGCAGTTGATCAGCCATCGGCTTGCAAAATCAATTTCCGCTTAGGGTTTGGCGTTAAGCACAGGCAACAGCTAGCCAAATAATAAGAAGGAGAACGCGATTGGAATGGGAATGAGTTTAAGAACAGGATGGGCATGGAAATGGGAATAGTAATGCGAATGCCAATGGGAATGAGAATGAGTGCACAAGCGTAATTACTTTGAGTGCCATAACCGTACCCCACTACACTATACTGCAGGGTGAGTCGCCCAATGCGTTCGTTTTGTCTGACTACTTATGCAACGAAGTATGCAATTATACGCACGCTCTCCTCCTAGCGTGCTGGAGGGCGGGGCGGGAACCGGATGGGCTGGCTGTGGGTTGTTGTGTTGGGCAACTGTTGCGCTGACACCGTTGACAATTGTCATGACTGACTCTGTTGCTCAGTGTGTAAATTGGCTTGATTGGCACTATTAAAATAATTATCCTGACTTCTGTGCTTCCCTTCGCCATCCGTTACATCCATAACACACATCCGGAATACCCAGAAGGCAGTGCACACACCTTTTTTTCCGCATTGAAAACGCTTGGCACACATTCAAATGATATAATTGCGCAATTAGGGTAAAGTTTATCTACGAACAAGCGAACCGAACTTTATCTAAAATTGGCCATTTCCCGTTGCCCTGCGCCGACCCCAAAACATTAATTGCATTTCCTTCGGCGCAGATTGGACAACGACTGCGCATTAAATCGACGATTCACTTATTGCTGTATCTATGTATTTGTATCTGAGTATCCGCATGCACCACTGAGTGGTGTGAGCCTCTGCGAGGCATTCTTTGTACAAAAGAAATCCCTAATGGCTGCAGAGCCTGATTGTGGATGCTCGTACTTAAGTCAATACGCATGTTGTTAAGCAACCGTCAAACAGGCACAAAATTGATAAAAAAATAAAGAACACTCAACTCAAATCAATAGCCTGTGCCTAGTGTTAATGCATTCGCAATTAAAGTTCACAACAAGTTTGAAGTGTTCATGTCCACAGCAATCTTGAGCTTTTAAAGTATCTTAATACGAGCCTTCAAATTAGGCCAATTCAACAATTGTGAGGGAGTGAAAAAAAAAGATGATAAATAGAAAATTGCCGACACATCTTCAAAGCGACTTTGCTGGCGAGATAAACAATAAGTGGATCAAGTGCGCAGCGGAAAGCAAACAATGAAAATAGACACCAATTTTCAAGGACAGATTACAGAATTAAACGGTCCTTAAATGCGGAAAGCAATTCGAATAACATCAGATGCACAGAGAAATGTAGGAATTCGCACATCTGGCAATTTTGTTGCTTAAAGTTCAACGCAAGTGTCGACGGTCGGGAAATGTAATAAAAGGCTGTGTTGTTGTTGCTGTTTACTGAAAATAAAGTCGCAAGCCCTTAAAACATAAAGAAATGCACGCACACATATTCAGATAATATGGATAGACCAATCATAAGCCAGAGGAACCAAAATTCAAAACCGTGGGAGGATAAGAGAGAACTTCAATGAAAAAAAGAAGAATATTATATGCCTTTGCTGTATACGAATATATAAAATGTACAAGAGGTTTCTATATTCATGAAGAACGTTAAGCAAAGCATAAAATTCACGTTAAATATCCATCTCAATTAAATTAACAATCGCGTCAAAAGCCAGTGAAACTTTGTTGATTAGCTTTAAAATCAAAAACATAAATAGGAGAGTATTAGAGAGTATTTATGCAGTGCAAAATAAAATTATCAACACGAATTAAATTTGTTAACATCTCGTTTGCCACAACAAAACTCAACTGTCCCCCGTCTTTTGGCCCATTTCTCAGCATCGCTTTTGCCAACACTGTTTGCCTCGTCCTCCGTAGCTCCGCCAGCTTCGCTCAGCCGCAAATTTGGCAGCGAGTTCCGTACCGTTATAAAGCGAACGGTGCTTTGCGACAGCGCTTCCAGCGAAATCCCAATGCGATCTACGAAATCCCTCAAGTCCGCAAGCTGTTGATAGATGCTGTATAATTCATTAAGACTCCTTTCGTTTCGTAGGTTCTCTTCGTCGGCGTTCATTGTTTTTTTGGGCTGCTTGATCAGTGTGTTAATTGCAAGTCCTTTGGCGTGGCATTTGTTTAATACAATTTTGAATTATTTAGCAAGAAATCTAAACTATCTAAACTATTGAAAATGTTCTCCAAGCACAACGCTGTTATATTATAAAAAATAAAAAAAAGCTAACTAGATGTTTGCTGAAATAAAATAAATGCCGAATGCTTCAAAAAGTGATAAAACCATGTGTAGCCATAAAAGAAGTTCAAGTAAAAGCCGGGCTTTTATATTGGGGGAGTTTTCTAATGTTTAATCTGTTTTATTTATAGCTTCATGACACTTCGCTATCTTGGCTAAATACTAAAACAATAAATTTGAAATTGCTATTTTCTGGCCAAGTTGCAGATGAATTGAATTGATCCATGACATTGTTGGGATAAATTTCACGTCAATGTTAAAGGTGTCGAAGCTGTGCAAGGGCATCGCAGCCCGAGACGCAGCTAAGTATGCTATACATATATATACATGGGCCATATGTCGTGTGTGTGTGTGTGTGTGTGTGTTTGTGGTGGCTGTAGCGAAAACAATAAACATAAAATACACAAATACACGCACAAATCACATTAAGAGTGTGTGTTGTTTCTGTTGTCTGTGTGTGCCCCGGAGTATATATGTATGTTTGTGTGTGTGTGTGTGTGTGTGTGTGTGTGTGTGGCTTATCAATTTCAATGTCTTTTACTCAACCTTCCCGTAGCGGTGGCCCGTTTCGTTGCTTTATTTGCACCGCCTCGCTTTGGTTTGCCACTTGAGGCGCTCATTTGCCTGCCGTAATCACAGACAATGCTGTCGGGGCGAGGGCGAGGGCGGGGGCGGGGGCAGAGGCGGGACCAATCAGGGAGGGCGGGGCAATTGGGTGGTTTTAACAGAAGGGCGTGCCATAAAATGAGCTGATAAAAGTTTTTGAAATGCCTTTCGTCTCAATGCTTTTTACTGTCCATTAATTTATGGCCAGCAAACTTGACGGCAGTTGCTTCAGATGCGATTTTCATTTAACAATTGTCAACATGTGCGTGTGTTCTTGTGTGTGTGTGTCTGTGTGTGTGTGTGTATAGAAAGATATAGCCTACAATTACCTTGAAAAAACGCCAGAGCCTAATAGGCCTTGACGCGCATATTTCACGACAATTTTATGGCCGAATAATTCGGTTGCTGTTTATTTCATGGCCCAGCTGTTGTCCTCCGCAGTTCGCGGGTTTGGGGCGCTGGGCTTGGCAACTTTTCATAATCGTTTTGTATGCTAATTTAAAGTGTTTCCACTTATTCAGTAGTTCATTTGACAGTATCACTTTGCGTGTTGCCAAACAATTAATTCGCATTTGTTGTCATTATTGCTGCGCTTGTTTTATGTGCCATGCTCTTCCTGTAGGAGAATGCCAACGAAGGGGTTAATATTTAATGCATATATGCAATTTTGTAAGAATAATGCAGAGCCGAAAATGCTGCGTCGACAGCATTTGAATTAAGCTCTCATCATTATGTTAAATTTGCACAAATTAGGGCGTGAAAAGCAAATGTGATGGTGGCTTAATAAGTTTGCTAAAATACAAAATGCGTGCGAATATTTGTCAAGGGCCTTAAGATAGAGATTGGTTATCTAAACTAATAGATAACTTTAACTTATGTATATATTTAACATTAATTATATATATAATATTTATATTACAAATTGTGTGCTAACCGAAAACTTCTTGACAAGCCCTCGTTGACAATACATGCATGCAGGCCAAGGTCGAGACCAGCAATAATGCACTGAAATATATACGCTTTAATTAATTTGTAAATTGATATTCAAACCGGAATATGCGTGGGTGTCCTTTGCTACGCATTCCTAATGACTAGAATGCAATCCCAAATTCATAATTGGACCACCTAGTGCATATAATTGGCATTTGTTTAAAATTAGAATCAACTATTTAACAGCGGAAATTTCATATTTAACCCATTTGCTCATTATTTTAAATTAAGCTCGCTTTGAGTTATAAGTAAATAAAACAGTTCATATTGAAAACCAATTTACTGTGAAAATAAGACTACAAATATAATTTGTTTGCAGGTATTTTCTGCTCAGTTGCCTATACATAACTTAATTAAATGTCATTGGCCATATTAAGTAGTATTTGTAATTGATTTAAATTTAACAAATTTAAATGAAAATCTGTTTTATTTTTTTCGAACGAAAACGAAATTCTTTTATTGCCCATTATTTTTCCATTAAGCTGAGCTGCGTAGCTTTTTGAGCCTACTTGGATATGCTAGCCAAAAATGAGCAGTACTTAGGATTGGGTGTGATATCATGTAAATCTGTCGGCTACAGATACTTAATTAACAAAGTTTTGGATGCAAATAAAATTGGTGTTAAACAATTAAAGACGCGATGAGTAAACAAAATGAGCAACCAGCTCGGCTGGCGGCTTTGGGATGGAAATTGCAGGTGGATTTTTGGCTTAGGAGCGTGAAGGGAATAACCTTGAGCCGCATAAAATTGTTAGTCGGCAGTTGGTGTTGTTGCCACATGGCATATTTTTGTTGCCGTTGTTGCCGTTGTTGTCGTTGTCGTTAGCAGCACCTTCGTCTGGAATGCGATGTTCCGCATCAATGAGCGTTAGAGAAATCAGTATTAATTACTTGACTTCTTGTTGGCAACAAAGCCAGCCAAGAACCGCGCCAATGGCACATGTCACGCACATGCCCCGACTCACACGCCCTCAAAAAAGCACACACTTACACACACATACACACACTAACACACACTGACACACACTAACGCCCACACGTGCACAGAGGGATGGCAAATTGTTTTGGTGGCAACCCTGCGTCGCAGAGCCGGCAACCATTTAATGGCCAACTAAATGGCCCATCACATCCCATCGCAACGCATCACATCGCATCGCATCCCTCACTTTTGACTGAGCGTGATACACTATCACTTTTTGGGGCGTCATGGCCAGGACCTGCTAAGTGTACGTAGATAGCTTATGAAGTGGATTTGGATGTCGCCGTCGAAATCTGATTTTAGATTCCGGCTAATGGGTTTCTCATTTGTCACAACCGAATTTGTTGCTTACATTCTCGATGACATTTTTGACATTCAAAAGTTTTTGAGGCTTTTAAATTAAAATGTAAATTCGGTGCTCTCCACATTTTTGGAAACTAAGCTAAGCCAATCCAAATTCAAAATGCTTCGCTCGAAAGCATAAGTTAATGAACTAATTTAACTTATTTATCAATTATTTTCAACTATGTGTTCAGAAAATATAAACATATAGGCAAGCTCTATAATTCTATGAATATTTTTATTTATATTCTATTTATAGTTTTAATACTTATTTCGTCAAACAACTTGACATTTAACCTATTGGCTTATTATTTATAATAACCCTCAATTAGAATTATTAGTAAATAAAATAGTTTCATAATATAAATATATTTTTGTATTTTTTTCATTAGTTTTCAACTATGCGGTAAGAATGCCCTTTGACTTATATATAGACAAAGAAATAAACTCAGATTAACTTATAGTTTTACTACTTACGAGCATATAGTTGTTCAAAATTTTTTATGTAACTGTTAAAGCTGAAAAAAAACTTTAAAAGTTGTAAGCTGCTTAGTTGAAAAACCTTGGGCATTGTTGCGCATAGTTTGTTATTACTGTTCCGCAATACTCGATGAAAATATTTATGGAATTTAATGTGGCATTCCTGAAATATCTGTGGAGCCAGCTGTCACACGTTAGCCTCCTGCATAATTCAAGAGCAACCGCAGACTTAACTTTGGCGAGTTTTGCTGACATCGCAGCCGCAGGCCACAGCGAACAGGTTGTCTATAAACATTTCGGGGCATTTGTTAGATTAACACAGGTAGCGTCGAAAATCGTTTATTTAGGTGCATTCTACAAATCTTGCAAACTGCAAAGCGTGAAGACCGCTTAAATAACTTACATCAAGTTAATTAGATTATAAATGTGGCAGCTGAGCAGCCAGATGAGTGTCTGGGGAACTGGCAAACCCAACTCTCCTAAGAGCAATTGGGATATTGGGAAAACTTGTGTGTCTGTGTGTGTGTGCAGTGCTCAACAAGTGTGGAAAATCACACTTTTAGAAGCCCGTTCCCAATGCAGATGAGCGGTTCAAACGAACTGAAGCGAAACTGGGGCGATAGTTGCAGCTAACGTTGCACGTTGCACGTTGCAATGTGGGGCCGCCTTCTTGCCCTGGGGAGCACCCTGTGGCCCTAATGCAGCCTGTCAGTGCCGCATAAATCATTGAAAGGCATAATAAACTCGACAGGCAGTCGGCGCACAACGGGCGCACAGCCTGTGCCAGACAAGGACTCGGGTCGGGCCGGGCCGGGCCGGGCCTGGCCGGGGCCATCTCAATTGGGGCCGGCCACATGTGTGTGCGCCCAAACGTAGCACAGATAAGACCCGTCAGCCGGCAAACAGAGGGCAAAAAACTACTAATGTTTGATGCCTGTTTGGCTGCGCCGTGCCGAGCTAGGGAACAGGGGGGACGGAGGGGAGTGTAGTGCAGGCATGTTCAAATAAAATTAAGCGCACCAACAGTTGCCAATGCATGGGTCATCAACCGAGCGGCCGCTGCAGTCGGTGCCCAGGACTGCACATTGTATAGGGTGTTCCAGGAGTTGGTCCAATAGGCAAAGACAACGAATTATCTGTTTTCATTTTTACAAAAACCTTTTGAAACACATTTTCATAGATACTTCGTTAGAAGTAAGAGGGGGTTGAAAAACAAGTGAAGTCATCTCAATCATATTTATATGAACCCAAATCAAAGCAAAAAATTTGCATGTGTTAACGTTGAATAAATTCATTTTGAGCTAACATTATATTTAATTATTTTTGCCAGCTCATTCAACCAAACGAATTGTTTGAATTATGATAGCATTTGTGTCTAAACAAACTTTGTGTATCTCTTTGTGTTGATAGATTATTCTCGATAATTTAGGCTGCATAAAACTTAATTGCCAGTAAGCCAAGCTAAAATCGCAAGCTCTTGGAAGTTTTAATGTACTTTCAAACTAAGTTCAATGGATAAAGTTTGGTACCACAATATAAATTAAAAGACGCGACTGTCTTTAGGGATTTTAACATTGGAGCTTATATTGTCAGCTTCGTATTGAAAGTTCTGCAAGCGTTTGACAGGTGAGCGGATATATCCTGTAAACAGGGTGTTTGACAACAGGAGACAGGAGACAAGCAAATAAATAAACATTATAGCGATATAGCGATTAGAATAACACGTTCATATCTAGGAAATTCAATAGAATTCCATCATTGTGTTATTACAACATGGCATAATGCCAATTGCCAAACTCGTTTAATTCTAATTGAAAGGCACAATTTCCTTACCCAAGGCACCCTTTAAAGGGCAGACACAGCAGCCTCGTTTACAAACAAATATTTTCCAAAAGTGAAGAAAAATTAGGCACAATAAATTGAACGGAAGTTGCTGCTTAAAATGGAAAACGAAAACAGAAACAAAAAGAAAAAGAATAAGAAAAACAAAAACAAAAAGAAAACAGCAGTAAAATGATAAAGAACAAAAAAGAGAAGCTCGCATAGCGGAAGCTTGCAAAATACAAAAACACCGACAACTGGCGACTGTCGACATGGGCGGGGAGGATTGGGGCGGGGCGGATTGGGGCGGGGCAATTTACTGGTGTTGTTTGCCTGCGGTTACTGCTGTGGCTATTTGGCCAACAGACATTCAAACCTGACAGTCACTGTGTGCATATGAATGTGTGTGCGTGTGTGCGTGTGTGTGTGTGTGTTGTGTCTGATGTTGTTATTGTCTAGCCATCTTGATTGAAATTCTGAAGTCGCCGAGGGCCGAATTAGGCTTATTCCTATACCCTGGCAGCGGGTATCTTACCTTTGGCACAGAATCTGTATTAAATTAAAGTGGGCAACTGCGAATCCATTATGTTTATAGTGACCCTGTTCAACACTTAGCAAAAAAACGAAGAGATTTAACTCAAGTGAATATTTCTGTAGAGCTTTCTTAGTGCTATTCGTTTGACAGCTCTTGAGTAAATCTTAGCCAAGTAACAGGCAGAGACAACAAGACGACTGCATAGAAGAGGATCTAGTGGGCGGCCAGGGAGCACCGAGAGAGAGAGAGAGAGAGAGAGAGACGCGACAGAGTTTTTGTTGTCTTGCCACATGCGATTTTGCAATTTCCATATAATGCGGCAAGTCGGCGCAGCGCCGCTTGCAATGCCGCTGGCAAATTTCCGTTCCGTTGCAGATACCAAACAAAGGCAAACTAAACGTAACTCACAGCAACTGCAGTAACTGCAAGAACACGGCTGCAAATCGATGGGCAAACAATGAGTCAAATGAATGAATGAATGAATATATATGTATGTAATACTCGTTATGCCAAAGACGCGTCGACGGCATTCAAAAGAAGCCAGGCGACAAGACTGTCGCCAACACAAACCCTAACAAAATCATTTGGACAGGACAAATAGACTTTAGGTTATTTTTTTTAAACTTTACTTTTAATAATTTTGTAAACCTTTTTTTTAAAAATAAGTTTTTGTTATATCTTTTAATATCTTGTTTTAAATATTTGCTTTTGGTCGGAGGGACAAACGTAGATAATTGTGTGTGCGAGTGTCTTGTGTGAGTTGGTCCAACTGTGTTGCCAGCCTCTTTAAATCGACAAATGCAATTTTTTGCATTGCGTAGCAGTTGGGAAAGGGGAGAACAGCCATTGTTCGGGAAACCTTCTTTTTTACACATATATAGCAGGATGGCTTTGTTGGAGTTTAGAAGCCGTGCCAAATACTAAATGTTGTTGTATCATTTTGCAGGTGGTGAGAATGTCGCCCGCTGAGCATCATGTGGACACGCCCCACGCGGC
The DNA here is from genome assembly GCA_004143845.1 of Drosophila lacertosa. Lineage (NCBI taxonomy): Eukaryota > Metazoa > Arthropoda > Insecta > Diptera > Drosophilidae > Drosophila > Drosophila lacertosa. Next base: position 222,889 of record SCDZ01000097.1, on the reverse strand, counting down.
TGGCGATGACGACTTCCAGCTGGCCGCGAGCACAAGCGGTGAGAAGTGGAAGGATGTACCGGACAAGTATTTGCTGGTGATGGCGCACTTTCTGGCCGGCCAAAGCAACGATACGGCGGATATGGAGCGCTTCAATGGGCCCATACTGAAGGCAAGCATTAAATCGGTTTATTGGCTCTTTCTCATTCAGTATGCGACGCTGGCGCTGCTGGGCGTCCTCTTGAACATCGCCATCATTGTGTACCTCATGTATCATCGGCTCTACAAGGATGTCACGCATGCGTTCATCATTAACTTGGCCCTGTGCCATTTTGTGCAGTGCGCTTTGGTCCTGCCCATCTCGCTGATGGTGATGCTGCTCCAGAACTGGATATTCGGTCAGTTCCTGTGCTTCTTTCTGCCCATGCTGCAGGTGAGTGCCCACATTTTGTTACATTTATAACTTAGTGCTCCACTCGGGCCATTTCTTTGGCACTGGCTCCAATTTTAATTAAACTTACTCACGAGCATTGTTATCTTCATCCCCTTGGCCATTGCCCAACTCCGGGTCGCCTGCTGCAGAACTGCAAAGCTACAAAGCTGCCAGCGGGCCAGATGAGCCGATAAACCTCATGGCACTATGACAAGTTAATAAACTTAACGCATTCTGCTTTATCGGCCCTTCGTTGCCATCGCACGGGGCAGCTGCAGCAAGAAGCAAGGACTAGCGGCTCTGGAGAATGGCCCGGGCGATAGATAAGAGCCAATAAGACAATAAAATATGAGCCGAGTACAAACAATGAATTCAAATGGTTATCGGGACTTTCGTCTTGTGTGCAACTTTGTGCGGCTTTCATTCCTGAAATAAGACTTCACTTTGCAATATGAAATTTAAACGCAAGTGTAGACAAAAAGTTGCTCATATAGATTTACTTAGTATAACTACTCAAACTTCCTATGTGACTAAAATCATGTGGAAAAGCTGCTTTAAGCCATATTTTCATTTGTCGTTAGTTGAAATCGTTTAAAGACTCGTTTTCATTGAAAAATCAAAATGAAGACTATACATTTTCATATAGTTGACCGTCGACTTCATTTATAATTTAACACAGTCTTTGCTTTAATTGGTTAAATAATAGGTTTTTACACTTTAAACACTTTTTTGTTGTTAAATTGATTTCGTCAACTTTATAATATCTTAAATTACATTTGTGCATTTAATGCTCGTTTCTAAGTAAGTTTTTATGTCAATTTGCCAAATTATCCCCAAACAAATACATATGTTCAAAATAACGTGCAGGCAAATAATAAAATAAATAAATATCACAATTTTTTCTGTGAGACAAAAATAGAAAATAGAAAATTGAAAATTGTAAATGCAAAATGCATTTACATAACCAATGCTTAAGTCAAAGGGCTTAACAAACAAAGCTCTTTCTAAACTATATTTCCAAATATTTCATGCAAACATCAATCTGTGAACAAAAGACTAAATGTAAATGCTTGAATGTTATTGAGTATTACAAACAGCTGTATTTCTAATACATTTTGTCAGTGCTGAGCTAAAGAATTGCAAATAGCCTCAATTTCAGCCCAAACACGGGCTTTACTCATTTATGTGACAGTCAAAGGGCAGCCAACTGAACCTAATTGGCATGTAAGGCAAATAAAGGAGGCGCCGTCGAATCAGAGGTGCGTAACAAAGCCTATCCTAAGCGATTTACCAGTCCACACACTTAATTCAACACCTTGTCGCTGTGTATCTCTGTCTTTGTGTTACCTACGAAATTGCCAACGCCCATGCAATAGATTCAGCCTGCCGCGTCTTATGCCACAATGATTGACACGTTTCACAGTTACGTTGCAGATACACATGTATGTGTATTTGTGTGTGTGTAGCTACAAAACATTCGGATACAAAAAAGTACTCTCATTCAATTTGTTTTGTTACTGTATATATATATATATATATATGAATAAATATATTGCCTTTGTTTTCCAAATGTGCCTGACGAAAATAAATGTTGCAGAAAAGACACAAACATTTCCCTTAGACGATCAATTTAAATTTTGTTATAATCAGTGAATCTCGATTTAAGTAGGACAGATCGTCATTTAAGCAACAGAAACATTTAAATTTTTAGTAAACGTTGAAATAATGAATAGAAAATTCATCTGTATTTGCTGTTTTTAACAAATTCAAAATGTTAACTTTAAGATAAATATAACGGATGGATGGTGTTAAATATAGATTCCAAAACCAGATCGTTTGTATTTGAAATTGTTTAAAGGGGCGGTTGAGTGCGAAACGCTTCTTGAGATTGTATTACAGACACATTTGGCAGCAAAGATGCGAAACAAAACGGCAGGCAATGGATATGATTCGATTTGATTGCTATCACAATGGGCGACAAATAGCACACGCACAGACACACAAACACACACATGCAAGCGGATGTTTGTGGCATTCACACACATACGCATTTGGCTTGTGTGCGTTTGCGTGTGAGGCACTCCAGCAGGACCCAACTCCTCCATTGAGATGCTGGAAATTGATTGATGCCACCGGCGCCGCAGACAATCCACAAAAATTACAATTTACTTTAGTTGTAACTTAAATTTCATCACTTTAATTCTCAGCCAGAAGAATGTGCATTTCAATTGGACCAATTGATTTTAGTTAGTTGATTTATTGCCTGCCCTTGCTGTGTATTGATTGATGCTCAACTTAATTGGTTACATGAATTAGTCAGCCGGAACGAAAATCTCGTTAGTTATTAGTTTGAATTATTTTGTAGGCTTGCATGTACTTTTGGTATGCCCTTGATTAAGCAATGGAAACGGAATATAATAAAAAAGTTATTAAAATATTGACAATTTATAAATAATTGCTTGCCCTGTGTTGTACAGATATTTGGGGTTACTTAGATAAATAGATTGACCATTGCCTAATACCAGACAATCTGTTAAACATACAGACACACACACTAACACATATGTATGTGGGAGGTGTTGTCACAATATCCAATCTGAACTCGAGCAAATAAATAAACAAAGCAAATGCCTTGCAAAAATGGAAATCTTGAACTTTCGCCAGATGGGCAATTGTCCGCAGGCTGCCAGCAGATATATCTGTATACATACATATGTATAAGGATATACATACTACATTAATATATTGATATATATGTTTACATACATACATGCCCGTGAATGCTCATTCATGCAACTCCAGAATGGTCCATTGCTTCGGCTCCAGCAATCAGAGGCAAACAAATTTGTTTCAATCACCGCACACGGCCGAAAAATTGTTGCCTAAGCCATTGGGCTAAGCAAACAAAGCTGAGGAATCAGCCCACCTCGGATTGTGTTGTGTACGACCTATGTCATCTGTTTTGTTTCTTGTGCCTTTGCAGGACATACCGTTACATGTTGCCATGATATCGCACATCCTTATTGCCTGGGATCGCATGCGCTGGCTCAACGATCCACTGAAGGGCCGCATACCCGGCTTCGTCTGCTGCTGTGCTACCTGGCTAACTGGCATGGTGATTGCCCTGCCCTATCCCATCTATACGATTTACGTGGAACTTGGGGTGAGTAACGACAAAGTCTTAACATATTGCTTTATTAAAAATTACGCGTTGCCACATACACACTTATGTGTGTGTGTGTGTGTCTCTGTGTGTGTGTGTGTGTGTGTGTGTGTGTGTGTGCGAATATTTAAATGTCTGCACCTGCCTAGATCAAAGCGGATTCAGCAGACCGTTGAAGCATTAGACTGAACCACTCGACGGTCGACAATCGACGGTGGCAGACTGTGACAAACTCTTAATGCACCTTCTTTAGTTAAGGGCATTTAGCAACATCTTAACAACAAAGAAGCGGCTATTTGGCCCAAACACATTCGAATTGAGCCCAAAATCAAAGAAACCTGATCAAATAGTAGCTATGGATATTAGCGATTCATATATGTACATACATATATTTACATATGTATTCAATAGTGTTTGTTAGCAAAGTATGTTTACAAAACTATTTATGGACATCAGAAAAAGTTGCTTTTAAATAATAATTAAAAACGAATAATACTAAAAATATAATATGCTTATTTGGTAAAAACACTATTAAGTTACATTTTTTTTACAAAAGAAATGAATTTTATAACGAAATTGTTTATTTTAAACAGTTGTTCATATAATTGAGATCTCTTTGAACAGCCGCGCTTAACAAAAAAATATAGCATATAAATATAAACATTTATATGCATTTTTTTTACAGCTCTTTTAAACATTTCCTGCATGAAAGTTAACTAAATATACAAAGTTACAAGAGAATGGATGCTTTTATAAATGTTTTTTTTTGGAATTGCGAGTTATTAATATTGCGGACGGAATAATATTGGTTTTCATTTCACATGTAAGAAAGGGATGCAGAACGAAGCGAAAAACAAAGCAACAACGTTTAATATGATTATGCGCAGTAACCAACTTAATGCCGGAACGCTGTTGCCAATATGGCTCACTGACTCAGCGGTTGAGTGGGCCTCATGTGAATCCCAAATATATTACACAATGCGCTGTCGTTGCTTCGTTTGCATTCGCATGGCACACAGCACCATTGTTTGGGAAAGACCCAGCGGTCTGATTAGCAACTGGAAACTGGCAAAAATGGCAACTGCAGCGGCCCAATGTGGGGTGGGTGGTGTTGGGAGGGGGGGTGTGGTCGGTGGCTGCATGCATGTAAGCAAGTGTTATGTTGTGTGGGCCAATTTGGAACTCGTTAACATGGCTTGTCAACGGCGCTTCTATTTTGCTGCCAAAATATTTGCAACATGGGATCTTAAAGTGCGCCCACGGCAACGACAACAGCCAACACATAAATATTTATGGGCCATAAAGTGCTGCAACTTTTTGATACACTCAACGGGTTCTTCTTGTGCTCTCTCCCTCTTTTTTTTTTGTCTCTGTCTTTCTGTTGGTGTAGGAAATTATTAAAAGCAGCTGCTGCACTGTTATTTATGCATACTCTGTAAATATACTATCAAGCCCAAGAGTAGCACAAATTGGTTTTTTTTAACCATGCAAATAATAAAATCATAAATAACGGGATTTTTAAATTATAATGAATACAACATTTGGTGCATTAAATAATTGAACAGAACGAATTCCCCTTCGAGTACTGGGTATTTACAAGTCAAGCAGTCGCAACTGAAATCATTTTCTTATTTATGATTATTTATCATTTTCTGGAGTTGCTTTTAGTTGATTTGTGCTATTGTTAATATTTGGTTATACTCACATTTTTGCTAAGCGCACATTTGGGTAAAACAATTAAAATTTCCAATCTATTTTATGATTAGAGAAATAGCCAATTGACCCCTTTTTATTTGTGGCAAGTTTTTATTAATTAATTTATGAGCCACAATAAGAGAGCAGCCAGAGCTATATGAATATCGTTTCTATTTATTCATGGCGAACCAATGAAGTGGAACGTTCATATTGCCTGCTGCAGCCCACTTGCCACTTGCCACTTGCCACATGTCAATTGCTACCTGCTATTGTGGCTGAAGTGCAATTTGAATTCCAAGAGGTAGACCTAAGTAGTCCAATTGTGGGCTTTCGGTCAGTCAATATATTATTATTGGGTTAGTTGCTGCGTGTGTTTGTGTGCAATTATTTGCCGTATTTATGAAGGAGAAGCTGTATACTTAAATATATATATATATATATACATATATATATATTTCTGGCGACGCCAAACGACAATTTGTATAATTTATGTGGCAATTCAGTGAATGTCTGGTGCTCACAAAACCGACAAGCTGGTGGCAACAAGTGGCCCACGAAATTATGGTGACGATGGCAATAGTGATAGTCGCCGATGAACGACTCGATGATGATACAACTACTTGTTTTGTATTGGTATAATAATAAGGCTGATGATAATTGCGACGATTTATAATATTTACGCCCAAAACTTGATTGTCATTAAGTGCCTGTGCGTGTGTGAGTGAGTGCTTAAGTGTGTGTGTGCGTACTCAGAAGGCAGTCAAACTCAATCAGTCGTCAATAATTTCATTAATTCAATATATGTATGCGTATACGTAATGTGATGGCAGCGCTAGGACTCAGACAAAACGATAGAGACAAGGACACAAAGACAGTTGGAAACCATGCGTATCATATACCCCCCTCTACCCTTCCATCCTGTTATTCCATCCTTGCCTTTTGGTAGAGGGCTTATTATCTCATTTGGGTTCGCCTCATGTGCAATTTATGAATATTTTACGTATACGTTATGGCCAAATTGCTGCTGAAGAGGGTAGAAGTGATGTGCCATTTGGATTGCTTTTTGCTATTTGGGTTCAACAAATTGCTTTGACATGCACACACCCGCACACACACACACACACACACACACACACACACACACACATACACATGTGGACTTTGATTCGTCATGTGGCAAGCGATTCAATGATATTCTTCAAATTTCTTGCATTCCTTTGTGTGCTCTCTGTGATTAACAATAATATTCCGAATCACTTAGTTATTCATTTTGATAGATATGCTCGATTGTTACGTGATAGTTTGGTAAAAAAAAAAAAAAAAAAAAAAAAAAACAAAAAATTCAAAAAAAAAAAAAAAAAAAAAAAAAAAAAAAAAAAAAAAAAAAAAAAAAAAAAAAAAGCCACCAGATAAAGCAGCTTATGAGCTTTGACGTGGTGCAAATGTAAATTAAACTGCCCCAATCTGAAAATCATTTCAAAAGAACGTCAAAAAATACCACTCTCTAATATGGAAGTCTCCTAGCAACGAAAATGCACATAAAATGATTTACTGGCTGAAAATGATATGATAAACTCTGATTAGGAAAACAGGTAAAGCCTGCAGGTAAGCCTTTATCAGCTTCCATTTAAGCGGCTTAAGTCTTGTGTGGTAAAAAAAAAGTTCTTATATCACATGTGCAAATGTTTGGGCACCTTTGATTGGTTGCACGGCTGATAATTAAGTTGGGGCGACATTTTAAGAGCTGGCCTTTGGAATGAGCTATAAGTATGAGTTGCAATTTCAGTTGGGGGCTCCAACTTTTGTTTTGCTTTGTCAAAATGTGCCCAAAAGTTTTTGCGACAAAATTGAGAAAAATAAAGGACACGCAAATTGAAAATGTTTTATATTTTTTTATTGGTCCCAGTCTGGGTGCCCGTTCCACGTTGTGCAATGAAAATGTCAACGCCGCAACAAATTTGCTTGCAAGCACTCAAAGAACAATCCCTTAACCCACATCAAACTCAATCTGCCATGTGCCTAATATAATGTGGCGTGATTTTTGTTTCGCTTTTGTTTTGCGTTTTGTTTTTTTGCCTTTTGTGTTTGGTGTTTAATTCATATTTTTGGCAGAGGATTTCGACCGCAGTCAGTCAACTAATTGCAAATTATGAGAGTCCAAAAATGTGCAGATATGACTGGGAACTGACTAAAGGATTTATAACTGTCTTAGCTGAAAGTTTTTTCATCGTTTGCGTCGACTTCATTTTCGGCAAATGAAATTCAAAGGGCGCAAATACGTTGTGCGCACAACAATGTCGAAAGGAGCATAGAGAGTCCTTGCTATCCTGGCCACGCCCCCTGGCCCACAAAGATGCGGCTACAGTTTATTTATGTTTACTACGTTGTCGTTGTTGTCGTTGTTGTTTGGCAACATTGAATATCCGCTTGCCCGCGTTGACTTTGGCACGAAGCGTTTCCTAATCCTCGGGCCATCTCCCACGCTCGACATTCGCCCTCATAATCAACCATTGAACTCGGCCGGATATGCGCTTGGAAAACGAAATTATGCTCCAGGCTACGAGCCATGAAAATATAAGTGCCTAGGCAAAATGAAAAAGCAAAAGTTATCGTAAACAACCGAGACGCGTCCCCAAACATCGGAAAGGGGCCAGAGACCAAGTTGGAGGCGTGCTGGGGCTATGCAAAACGTATTGTGCTGCTAAATAATTGTCTGAGGTTCAACGAGTAATATTCAAGAATGTGTACTGCATTCTGCTGGCGTGGCAATTACAGAAACAAGTGTGTCTGGGAAATCTAGCCCCGGCCACGCCACGTTAATTCAATTACTTGAGCTGTTGCATAAATTAGACGTTGCCCGACAATCCGCAGCTTATTCATCTTAAGACAATTTAAAATATAAGCTGCACAAATCGACCTGGCCATTTTCAATACTTAGCTGGTTGCTGCTGTTGACAGCTTCTGTCGTGTCCTTGCCGGGCCTTTGTTGGCGTTGGCTTGCTAATCTTTGCACCTTAGTTCGGCCGAAAATTCGTTCTTTCTTGAACGCGGAAAGCAGAATTGATCACAAGGGAGAGTTAAAAATATAAAGCAATTACTTTTATAGATAATGCAAACTAGATCAATGATAAGATTGTATTTTGAATGTTGGGGAATGAATTGGAATTTTGTTGCAAAATGAGTTCAGTTTAGTTCATCAAAGTCACAGCTAAAGCGAACTACCTTTTTGCGCTTGGGTCCGTTCGCCTGCTTCAGGCATGACTTTAAGGATCGGCCAACGGTCTTAAACTGACTTCGTTCTGGACACTTGGGCTTGCTCAACGGACAGACAAAATCACGGAACGATGTCACCGACACCCTCTGATTGCCGCTCCAGTCCGTCGGTGGATTCCGCGAAGTGCTTTTGCTTGACTTCTGCCGGGAACCTTTGAATATCGAGTAGAGCTGCGTGGAGTCCTTTAGGGGGAAATGCATCGCCTTTAGTGCCAGCTTTGTTTGCATTTTGGGGAAATTGAGGTGCATGGAATTTGACATGCTAACTTCCTGCTGTTTACTAGTCTGAGTACACACTAACTGAGGCTACCAACGGTTTCAGCTTCTGTTGCGAAAATTGACGCAGTTGATGTTCACAGCGCAAAATTCGACGAAAATTGTGACAATAACCAAATAACAAAGTGTATAAGCCCAAAACAAAACAAAAATATTAATGCTTCCAGTTCACAAGTTTTATGTATGGAATATTATTTTGAGACTTTAATTTGAAGTGAACTGACGTTAATTTGCTTTAGTTTGACACAAATTGAAGTTCAAGTTAGCATCAAAAGTAGTTAAATTTTGTAGATATTTTAATCTGATTTTCTGGTCTCGATGCATGGTGCAAAAGCTTTTGCCGCCTGAAATTTGCATAAACTGTTTGATCACTAAAAAACAGCTCGTGTCCTTGTATCGTGGCATGTAAAGTGAATGCAATCAACTGTTTCCTTGGCAGTCGCCCCAGGTCCTAATATAACAATTTGCCAAAGTTACACACACATGACCGTAAATACGACTTCCGTTCCAGCCGGAAATCAAAGTAGCCTATAGGCGCGTGCCCCCTGCGAAACATGTGCACTTTTTTTTGTTGTATTTTCTTTTTGTTGTTGTTGTATTATACGCAACATTATTGTTATTATTATGATTGTAATGTTGTTAGGAGCCCGCCCTGTGCTTGTGCTTGTGCTTGTATGCCTTTGTGTTTGTGTGTGTGCTTGTGTGTGTGTGTGGGGCATGTCTTAGGCTTATTAAATTGCCATTTACCAGACGGCCCATGCAAATTGTGCACAGTCAAAGCAAATTAGTCGAGTTCTCTGTTGGCCACGGGCCATGTGCTGATTGCATTGATGAAAGTAAAAGCCATGACTACAACGATAAGTTCTTGCCTTTCCTTTTTGCCCACTCGCACACATTGTCTATGTACGCGTTCGGACTTTGCCAAAGACTTGGTTCACATAACAACTGCATGAAATACAAAGCTGATAAAGAAACGGCTACCAAACATGCCGATCGTACCGAATTAATAAGAGCTCCTCCTTTGTATGCGTCACAAATATTGATTAAATGAGCCGAGTTATGCAATTGTTCATCTTATGTATATGGACAAAGAGTAGACGTTACCATCAAATTGCTGAGGCTTAAAATTTAAAATGTGGTCGGTTTTTGTATTTGATTTCACTGGCCGGCAACGTTCAAATTACCCACGGCAAAACAAACACTTATGTCCGGCATAGAAACATGCTCTGCTGACTCCGCATTTTGTGTCCGTTTGCCCATTGTGTTGGTGCCATGTGCAGTGCTCGACATGAGACAGACTCAACGTGCTTATGAAATCAACTTTTTGTCCAAATCAAATAAATGTTCAAAAAGCTGAACAATCAAGTTTCTGTGCACTCTGTATGCCCATTAAAAAGCAGTTGGAACTACATAGGGTATTTCGTTGTCGGGCAGACCTGACAAGAGCTTGCCTGCTTATTTAACATGGGTAGTTAATAGCACTTTAGACTCTCTCGAACAAAGTGCCCTTTAGTTTGCCTAGCTAACGCTGTAACTTTAATCCAGAACTAGCTCAACGTGCGACTCAAAATATGTAGCATACTTATAAGGGCCACATAACAACTTGAGCGCAGTGGTTGGCTTTGTGCTTGTTGTTAATGATTGAATGCGAACTGCTTTTAAGAGCATTTCACGCTGCGACGCTGTGTTGCAAGCCGATATACTTGTAGATTTGTTGGATTGGTTGCCTTCACAGAACAATTGAATTGGCAAGCTACAAACATGGTGCCCCAGGAGCAGGAAAGCAGCTTTATATCTTTGTAATTCGCCGGGATTTTAATGGCTCAGCTGCTGAGCGAATTGCGTGGCAATGGCCAATAGCCCCTTCATTGATTTTATGCGCCTGGCAATCGCTGCCCCGCCGGCAATCAATTTTAATAGGCCAAGGAACCAACAGCTGGAGACCAGCTGCTTCGATAAGCTAAAAACAACATCCAAGCCCGAAAGCTTACAAAAAAATGTTGTTGGCACAGCCCCAGCCGGAATGAGACATTGACAAATTTAAAATGCATGCAGGTAAAATCTGCCGTTGCTTTGGCAACATTCTCAACCCCAATCCCCATCCGTTTCCGCTATCTCCTCGCCTGTATTCTGTGGAACGTTTCATGCATTGCCAAATTCCGGATAAATACTTTACATATTGTAAAATAACAATATAAGAATTTAGCACAGGCCTGGCAGAGCAAGACTCACGACGACTAACAGCTAACCCCGTGGGTTGCTTTTAAATAAATCGGATATTGCGATATGTATCAAATACAAAAGTAGAGATAAATAACCAAACACAGATTACCGACAGTCGACAAACAATTTGCTTAAAGCTGTCTACAAAAATATGCGTTGAATTTAAAGCACAAAAAATTTCCAAAATGTTTTCCTAACGATATTTTAGATTTGTTACAAAGTTCTTTATATACTATATAAGTTTAAATATATATATTAATGGACATTGATATTCCCACTTGATTCTTAGAAATTTATAGAAAAATTAGACGAAATTAGTTAACCCTCTATTTATCAATATTTAAATCTTTGCAATGTTTTGTATTAGCCCTCGCAAGACCTCCCTTTAAAAGCTTACCGAGATGGTTGGCTTGGTGCGTTGGTGGGGGAAAAGAAAAAGCATTCCCCTGTAATATTTATGCACTCGTAATGGGTGTACGTGTGTCCTTTGTGGAGGGCGTGGCTGAGAGCTGTGTATACCTGAATATCGCTGATGGGTGCTTCACCTGCGGTTAGCCAATTTTATGCGCGGTTACCTCACGTTCAAGTGTTTGGCCCCAATTGATGCCCTTGTTGGTGTTTATATTATGCTCTTTATATACAACTCAAGAACAAAAATTATCAGTAGCCAAAAAAACAGAGCAACGATATCCTTCAGCCATTTCGTAGACTTTTAAGACCTATTTAAAGTGAAGATTCCATCGAAAGGTCGAAGACTAGTTGACAAATAAAAATGTTCTCATCCACTCAGACATACACACACACACACATACAAACAGGGTATGTAAATTGTACACATGATGCTGTCCACGTTTTATTCACTTAGCTCATGTTTCCACGAAACGAGTCTCATCTGCATTTTGCAGATCGTCTGTCTGCCCGCCCATCGAATGCGACGGACCCCGGCCCGAATTACAAGTAGACAAGTACAAAACAGTCAGAATACAGAATACAAATACGAATTTAAATATAAATAAAGATACAAATGTATAAAGCAGTTTGAATTGTACAAGCACTTCTAACAAACTTAAAGTGTACGTGTGTAATGCAATTGTACACACACACACACAAAGAGAGAGAGAGAGAGAGAGAGAGATAGTATGATACATACACATACTGAGGCTCACCCGCATTGGCCAAATGTTTTTTGTCATCTTGTGTTGCCATTGTCAGCAGCTTTCAAGCAAGCAACCACTTGTTGTTGTTGCTCTTGATTGTGTTTGTTGTTGCTCTGGATATTTTTAACTTGGCACTGCTCCACGTTGTTATGCACATAAGCATAAAATATTAATACCATCAACATCAACAACACCAAACAAAAAAATATATGCCAAATTGGTCTAATCAGATGTGCTCGACTTGAACATACTCGATTTCCGCTTTGGATTGTTAAATCCATTTCGAAATAGATTCTATGTTTACTGCGATATCGGAATGTTGCTTCAAAATATGCACATATCAAAGATCAAAGCCTGGGCTATCATTGCAAACTTTTTTTAGTCATTTAACTTCATTATACCCATTTACATGTAGCTACAGGGTAGAACGGATAAAACAAAAGAAATAACAAAAATGTTTGCTGTTAATTGAAAAGTGCGGGAGATAAGTGAAAAGTGAAAAGCTCAGCAGCAGAATAAATGCAATTTACAAACAATCTCCGAGGCAAATACGCTTGTAATTCAAACAATTGAATTCAGCAGCAACGAGTTAAGCAGTTAATGCAAATGGTAATTAATACCTCATTTGTAGTTAATTGCAGATAATGGAAACGTTAAATGAATACAACAGGGCTTCAAGTTGGTCACTTAGCATAGCTGTCTGGCATATAAGTTATGACCTTAACTTCTTTCATGAGAAAGCAATGTGAACTATAAATATATTCTACGGCAATTCTGTGATGTCAAAAATAGCCTCTGGCTTTTTTATATTTTCCGCTGCTAACAATAAAAAATTCATTTTAATTTAAGCTGGTGGACATCCCACAAATAGTTGTAGAGAAGCCGTAACGAAGAATTTACATTAAAGGCAAATGCTTTTTTCATAACGATTAAGTCAGGTTTTTATTTTACCTTATTTTAAGCATAATTTCTACCCACAGATTACCGTTGCAAACACTGAAGCCGAAAAGCTATAAAAAGCAGCCCAACCCTAGCCCCAAACTCAAATCCTGCAGCATTTGTTCTTGTTTTAAGTTTGGACTCCAGAACAACTTAGCATCTGCTTTAAGCTTTAACCTGTCGGGGGGCTGAAGAAAATTGTCTGACAGCCAAACAGCTTCTTTTTTGAAATCAAATCAAGTCACTTTCGCATTTAAATGCTTAGTCAATACGTGTGTGTGTGCTGGGTGTGTGTGTGTGTGTGCTGGGTGTGTGTGTTGGGTGTGTTTTCGTTCACTTGTTTGTGTTTTGTGCACTTTACGACTTTAATTATGTAAGAACATAATTGTGTTATTATCATAAGCGCATGGACTCGTCCCAGGTCAGGACCCGTGCGCTCTTTATGCTTCACTGCCTCTGCCAGTGTATGTGTGTGCGTGTGTGTGTGTGCGTGTGTCCACCGTTTCGTGTGCGTCCAGGCCTAACCTTGTCTGGACGGTCTGCTTGGCAAGCATTTTACGGCCATTAAGCCCCTGCAGTGTCTGTTTTTTCGGGCGCCTACGGTTGTTATTGCTCCTGGGGTCGCTGGCGTTTTAATGCCACGCCCCCTACCCCCCCTGCCCCCTAATCTGTGGGCTGGCCCTTACTTACATTTTAATCTGTGCTCCATCTTCTGGTATTGTTGTTCTTATTATTATTTAAATTATGAAATGCGCAATGATTTTAATTATGCATTGGAACATTTTTCGCGCTTCTTTTTTATTAAAAAACTTTTCAAGAATTAAAAAAAATAAGAAACACACAAAATGAAATGAGAAGGCAAACGAAGCTAATAATTGAAGCCTGACTGTTGATTATTGCCATAAGTTATTTCCCGTTTGGTGTTGCTATTGACAACATTTACTTTTAATTAGAGGCCAGGCTAATTACACATACGTCGGCTTAACGTTGTCCCTTTTTAATATGCTCATTATTTTATGTGCGTCCTTGTTTTCATCAAACGGCTTCTAATTAAATTACGGCTTTAAAATATTTATCATGCTCTAATTACTTGTTTGCTGCTCAGCTTCATTTTGCTATTTATTTATACATTTTTGTTTTCGATGTTTCGATGTGGGGGCGTATGTGTGTGTGTGTGTGTGTGTTGTGTGTAGGCAGTTGGCCATTGGCGGCTTTCTTGGAATGCCTGCTGCTAATTGGCAGGTGAATCGAACTTCATATTTCAAAATATCTCGTTTCAATTATTGAATTTGCCATCGAAATTAAATTTCAGCAAAATTGAATAGCATTATAGTAATTATTTTTGCTTTTAATTATGCATTTCAAGTGGCCTATGTTATTTGGAATTTCAGATAATCACTAAACAGAAATAGCTGCATTTATCCAATTTAACTAAGCTATTTATAGAAATTTATCTCATGAAATTTTCTTGCCTTTTAATTGCATCTAAGAAATAATTATACTATTTGGATTAATTTTAAGGCATTTCATGGAATCATTTTCTTAACTTACCACTTAAACTTTATGTTGATAACAAGGCAATAAAAAATCACATGATAACTAAAGCAACAAAGTGATATGGAAGTTGTTGTTTTTGCAATCAGAGCGCCTTTGGGTGCAAGCATTTTAACTTGTACTAAATTATTATTAAGTGCTTTTCATTAGAAGTTTTCAACATACACACACACACACACACATACACAAATACAAACGCTGCCTTTGTCTTCTGTGATATTGTTTGGGAACAATTCGTCAATGTCAAATTTACGACAGTGGCCACGATTATGCTTACGAGTACTTTTGGGCCTGCTGTTGCAATTTGTCGTCAGTGTGCCGCACCCTCGTCGACTACTCACCCCTTACCCTCACCGCTTACCGCTTACCACTTGCCCCATCGTCAACCAGTTTGCAGCCCACTTGCCCACTTGCCCACTTACATATAACCTTGCTCATGCCAATTTCTGTTGTCTTGAGCCTTGCGGCTTGAATCTGTGGAATGTCGCCTCTCTCACAGGCCCCTTGCCACCGCTTGTTGCGCGCTGCTTGTTGCTTGTTGTTGGCATGACGGAAATAAATTGTTATTAATGCGTTTGGCTTATACAACGCCTTCGCCTTCAGTCTTTCTTTCAGTTCACTGCTAGAGTCAATGAATTATTTGAAACGCGCGCTAAATTCTAAATGGCTCTGTTCGTGTGTGTATGTGTGTATGTGTGTTTGCGTGCCTGTAGGCTAAAGCCCATATAATGTGCTGCAATTTAATGCGGCTGCCACTTGTTGAAGGGCACACGACGCGTCCATAAATCGTTTACGACTTCCATCAAATTGATTTGAGCCAGGCACACGGACCAAATCAATTGCACTGCTTAATTTGCCGAGGAACCCCCCCAAATGGGGCCCCCCAAAAATTTCCCCCCCCCCCCCCCCCAGCAAAAGGGGGGGGGGGGGGGGGGGGGGGGGGGGGGGGATCAGAAAGCTTAAAAGCAAAACGGAAACAGTCACAGGCGGTGCACAGTAAGCTCAGCTAAAGCCGCGCACTGCGCACCAAACTCAAAAAAAATAAATAAAATAAAATGAGTAAATACCCAACAAAAATAAAACAAAACCAAAAGCTAAAAGGAAGATGTCGAAAAAAATCAAAAAGAGAAATACTTATAAAAGGGCAGGAAATTATTGAGCAAGTCGCAAAACTTAAAACGAATTTTGGATACGGTCACAAAGTATATCAAAATATGGCAATTAAACATTTTTTTTTTTTCAGATTGAGAATATTTTGGCTTATATGTTTAATACAGACTAATGACTCATTTGTTAAATCTAAAGAGTCCTATCGTGTTACCATGCTCCATGATATAGCTGTTTATTCGCAACCGTCCTTCGGCGAGGGCATCAGAGAGACGCCCACAAGACTCGTTAAATTTCGTGCAGCTTCCGTTTTGTGCTCATTCCCTTTCCCTTTCCCTTTCCCATTCCCATTCGTGGGCGTGGTCCGCTGGTGTTGGCGTTGGCGTTGGCGTTGGCGTCGCGGTTGGCCGCTGCCGCAGCAGCAGCTACTATGATAAAATCACCGAGTTTCTTATGCAACGTCGCGAACCCATCATCAGCCCCGCCCGCAAGCTCGTGCTCATCATCTTCGTCGTCGTCATCGTCGTCGTCGTTGTTGTTGTTGTTTTTTGTTAATGCTGCTGCTGTTGTCCTTGTTGTCATTTATTTGCATTTTGCTGTGCGTTTTCCAAGGAATTCAAAACAGATTTCTTGGCCAGATTGTACGGCGCTAACAGTTCATTACCCAAATGACTGCTGTGGGCAGCATTGGGAGCTGGGCTCCGGATCCGGGCCTGGGCCTGGGCCTGGCCAGTCCGCTGTCGATGTCGCCGAAAACGTTTTACTCGCACTTTTAGGCCACAGCTAAAAACTTTGGCTCATCTTCCTTATGCATAATGCTCAGCAATTTTCCCTTTAAAACTTTGCGACAACTTTTCGGGCGCGCCCACCCCCCCCCCCCACCGCCTTCCCCTCTCCCCTACCCCTTCCAAAAAAGGCTACAGCGGATTGACTAACAAGGTAACATATAGTATGTACTTATTTATTTTAGCTTTTAGAAGCCTTTTGCTGTTGAGGGAACTGCGAAAACTTTTTAATAGTTGCTCCTACAAAATCATTTACGAGTGCCTTTCACTTATTGGTTGTTGTGTGCGTGCTCGTGTGTCTATGTGTGTCAGTATATGTGTGTGTGATTGCTAAGCATATGCAAAGGCATATATGTATAGAGCAAAGTTTATAAAAGTGGCATGTTGCTTGGCAAAAAATGTTGTGCACACCAAATGATAAGGATGAAACATTAAGTAGTCCTTGAAGTCCTCACAGTCAATTCTCAACTACATTTACCCGGCAGAACTTAGGCACCCGCTCTGCCGGAATAATCACGTGAATGGGTTACGTTTACGTTGCAAGTCCTGCTCCAGTTAACTCAAGTCCGGCTAGGTGGTTGGCTGGTTGGGTTAATCCTTCATATTTCCCTCCCCCGTTAGCTGTACTTAGCTTAAGTTGGCAAGAATATCACCTAAGACTGTTCTGTGTATATCGAAGAGGCCGCTTTCCTAATAAGATTTATGAGACTGTATAAAAAAAATCATTTTTAAATATGGTTATAGGAACATAAATGCTTTATATATACCCTTTACCCTATGTTCAATAGATAATTTACCGCTTAAAGCGTTGACATGCAAACTGTTAAATTGTTAGTCGATAGGCAGCTTGTTGCTACATTTTGTTTGCATTTGGTTGCCAAGTCGCAGTACAATCGATTCGCACTCAATATGCACTCGCCGTGCACCAACGTTGCACGTGCCGAGCACTCGCAGCGCATACGTGGCGTATACGCAATTCGACAGCCTAAGGTATTTGTTCGGTTTGACTCAATGCGAATAATTGAAGAACTTTTGGGCCGAGTTTTTGATAAAAAACTTGCCTGGCATCCATTTGTGGGTCCACTGACATTGCTGCGTAATGTTTAATTAATTTTTTTATTTATTTCTTTCGCTGTTGCTGCACACAACTGGACCAAGTGCCGCGTATGTGTGAGTGTGAGTGTGTGGGTGTGGGTGTGTGTGTGCTATCATTCGGGCCATTACGGCGATAACTTTCCATCCATAAATTCATTTCCGGCTTTTGCTGCTGCTTGCGCAATTACGCGCATGTGTATGTGTAATTACAATTACACAGAATGGCCTTGCCGAGAACTTGGTAGCATGCCACAAGATGGCCGCTTCGAGATCAACGAAGTACACAAAAATGCGTGCTGGGTGCAAGCATTAAGAAGCAGAAGCGGGCAGGAGGCGCTGCCCGGACACACGTTTTGTTAGCATGCCATGGCATCTGGCACAGCTGCGGCCAAGTCCAAGTCCAGGTCTAGGTCTATGTCTAGGTCTAAGGCTAGGACTAGGGCCAGGGCTGGGGTCACAGTCAGGGCCACATCGAAATGAACTTTTCGTGTGTGCGCTCAACTTTGGTCGAATTTTCATTCAATTATCTTTTTTTTTTTTTTTTTGAAAGGGGCTCACCTAAAATCGATAGCAACTAAATGTGTTGGTACAACAAATTATCTTTGCAGGACAATTACAATTTATATTCAATTAAATTGCATATATATGTAGTTTTTTATGGTATGTGTTCGTATTCTAAATGTAACATTACTTACTTACATTATTTTAGAATTTATCCCAGGATATTTTATAGTGCAGCATTCTCGACAGTTTTTGTTGCCAATAATTTCTTGAAGTTTTTATAATCAAATGCCAGACAATGACCTTTAAGTGTAGTACCTCATTTAATTTTTACAATTAATGTCAGTGTATGCGTTAATTGTGTGTTGTCGGTGTCCTTTTTTATTTGCAGGACTATATGCCGCAGCTAGCTGGCATTGGGCTGTGCGTGGTCAATTTGATGGATGACATGCAAGAATATTCACGAGGACTATTTTTACTCATGTAGGCTCCACGGCATTTTGAGCGATAATATTTATATATACATATATAAATATATATATATATATATATCGACATATATCTGCGCTTTCAGGTACTGTGGTCCGGCCATCTTGTTGTCCTATTTGTATATACGCACGTCGCAGGAGCTGCGTCCGCCAGATGGACCCTTCGCGGTCATGATGTACGAGCACCGCGCCGATGTACGCATCCGACAGAGGTAAGTGGCTGCAACATGTGGCATGCATAAGTTAAGTGAAAAAATTCCACTCTGCTGACCTTTTGCTCTGCAATCTATCAGAAGAATACTCTCAGTCAAAGATTGACTCTATTGACGGACTAATGCAGAGATTTTGTGTTGTTCAATCCAAATAAATGACATGCAAAAATTTGACTCGGCCAGTCGTTATTACCAATAAAATATTTAGAATATGGCGCCATTTTACTAGAGACCATGGGCCTGTCTGAGCCATCTGTTATTTTCGCATATTACACTGCAAAGTGAGTATGAAAACAAGAGGGAATTGAATTGAGCCCAGCGGTGCCTTCCATTAAATTGAAATATTAAGCGGCTGGCGTAAAAAGTGTGTTCATTACTCATTTGGTCGTTTGGTTTCGATTTGGGTTTCAGTTTGTCCGGGCGAGCAAAAGCTCTGCTAATTGCGCTGATTAATTTTGTGAACGGATTAAGATTGCGCAGGGTGATTGTAGGCGTGGTTACCTGTGAGCTGGCTCCAGGCTTGTCCGTTGCTAATGAGCTCAATTCCAACCCAATGGCAGTTTAATGACTTCGATTTCCTTGAGAACTCTTTTTCACATTACTCTTGCTCACCTTTCGCTGTTTTTTTTTTTTTTTTTTGTTTTTCGTTTCCCTTCGTTTCATTTCATTTGTGTTTCCTTCTCGCTACAGGAACTCCTCCGCATCTTCGGAACCGCGCACCCACAGCGGCGGGGGCGTGGCCGGGCTAAGCAACGGACACGGCGCCAGCACCCGTTCCTACGATCTGTACAGCGCCGAGCTGGACGTGTACCGCGAAAAACGCAAACAGCGCAACTTTGGCAGCATGGCCGCCACACAGGTGGTCTGCCTGTGCCCCCTGATGATACTGCGATTCGCCCGACTCTCGCTCGAGGAGACCTATGAGAACCAGAAGCACTTCGATTTCACGTACTTGATGTTTGTCTGGGTCGCCTTTCTGCCCACGGTCATCTTTCCCTGTATTTATGCCTCGCAGATATTGCCCAGGTGAGTATTAACATTAATGTTACAAAAAACTATCTCTCATCTGTTATCATTTAATACGATCATATTTACATATACAAACTGACAAAAATAAGTTAGGCCACGTTATGTGTTTCAAGTTATCCTTTTTGCTTTTCCGCAGAGATGAGCAGGAGCGTCTACGCGGCTACTTTCGTCTGTCGTCCAAGAGGAAGCCGAAGGCACCGCGACGCAGCGATGCCGGCACTGGCAGCTCCCGCGGCGACTCCTTCGACAAGGAGGAGCAGGCGAACGGCCTGAGGATTCCGGCCAATGACCCGACGCATCCCCAAGCGGAGCCACAGAAGCACACAACCAAGGGACATCCGGTGTCGGGGCGTCACGAGCGCATCCATGGCCATGTCCTTAGCTCCACAGATCGATACAGCGGCGCACCATACAGGCAGGGTCAGGCTGGCGGCAAGGAACGGGATCGGGAGCGTGACAGAGAGCGTGACAGAGACCGTGAACGGGATCGGGATAGGGACAGAGATCGCGATCGGGATCGAGATCGGGAAAGGGAAAGGGACCGAGACAGGGACAGGGAACGTGACCGGGATCGTCAACGGGGTGGACATTTTACGGGTGGACGTGGTGCCGGCGATGCAGGCGTGGTAAACAACCTGGGCAAGAACGTGCGCGGCAAAAAGCACGACGTCAAGATCAACATCATCTCGGACGGACACGCCTCGACGGGATCGGCACGCAAGCAGCCGCCAAGCAGCAGCAGCAACAACAGCAGCCGCAGCAAGCCCGGCTCGCTGCATGCCAGGCACAAGCTGGGCCTAGAAGGCATCTCCGTCTCGAACAACTCGGTATCCAATCTGACCGCCTCCAGCTTCTGCAACGGCAACAGCAACGCCCTGCTGGACGACAGCGGCACCAGCAACTACGGCGACGGCGAGGAGAGCTCCGTGGTAAGCAGCATGATGCATCCGCCCCAGCGCTGGCCGCACGTAGCTGGCGTTGCCAGCGGCCTCCGGCACAAGGACGTCTCATTTAGCGAGTGCAGCAGCAGCACCTTCTCGTCCAGCACGCTGGAGCGCGACATGGAGATCATTGACCTGCTCGAACGCGAGCGCAGCATGGACATACAGGAA
This sequence comes from Drosophila lacertosa, assembly GCA_004143845.1. Taxonomy (NCBI): domain Eukaryota; kingdom Metazoa; phylum Arthropoda; class Insecta; order Diptera; family Drosophilidae; genus Drosophila; species Drosophila lacertosa. Next base: position 201,868 of record SCDZ01000097.1, on the reverse strand, counting down.
ATGATGCAGCGGGAGCAGCACGGCGAGAAAGTTCGGCTTTCCGTGGCCGGCGTCGGTCGCCAGCTGCCCGACATTGAGAAGATTTACGCACAGCGCTCGCCCAAACACAAGCGGGACTCCGGCTATGGCTACGAGAAGACATCCCTGGCGCTGGTGATGCCCGGCAGCGATCCGCTCAGCATGTCGCTGACCAGCGGCAGCCAGCCCACTGAATACAGCGTGTGCTCCACGCTGCAGCAGGAGCAGCAGCATCAACAGCAGGCCCAACAGCGTCTTGGCCATCTCCAGCAGCAGCAGCAGCAGCAGCAGCAGCACCACCATCTCCAGCAGCAGCATCAACACCAGCAGCACCACCAGCATCAGCATCAACATCAGCTGGATGAGGAGGAAGTGCCGCAAGACTTTTATGACAGCTACACGCCCGGCGGCACAAACAACATGCCGCCCGCGGTCCAGGCGGCCATGGTGCAGGCCTCAGCCAGCTCGGCCCCGCCTCCGCCCACCTACCAGTATCAGTATACGCGCCGCATGAGCCGCAAGAGCTCCGGCGCCGGATCGCATCACGTGGCTGGCGGCGGCACCGGGCGCAGCTCCAAACGCGACAGCTTCAACTCGCTCAACGGCACCGATCTGATTGCGGGCGCCTTCTGCGAACTCGATCCTACACAGCCGCTCAACAAGATGGCCGGCATGGACGGTCGCATGCGCCGCAGCAGTCCCCGCAACGCCAGCTTCAGCTCCGGCTCCGCGCGCAGCTCAATGAAGTCTCGGGACTACGGACACGGCTCCGCCCACTCGGCGCATCCAGAGCTCGACTTCAGGGAGAACATTTTTGCCGAGTTGTAAATGGACGCGGGCAAAGTCCCATTTTTTGGCATGAAGTGAAAATGCGCATTGCATTTCCTTCAATAGAATTTATTTACTTTTTTTTTTTTTGTAAAACGTAAGTATTTTTCCATAGCTGTGCGCAATGCTGGAACTTTTTGAACCAAACAAGTTTTACTACTTGTTGGCTTAGGGTTAACGTGAACAAGGTTTTTGTGTGGGGCCTGACGAAAGGGTCTTCTGTTCTTCTGGAAGAAGGGGGAAGAGGGGTAGTTTTTTGGTATCAGGTTTTTTGGCACAGCAAAAGTTTTGCAGCCATGCAAGCTCCAAGTATTTTAAAAGACATTTTTAGCAGCTTTAAGAACAATTTTTATCACGAATGGCAAATAAAAATTTTTTTTAAAAACGAGACAGGCACATGAAAGTTAATATGTGCGTGTATTTTTCTCAATGTACGTTACAAAATACAACAACAAGAGTACGTACATTCACGTAATGCTAATCAAAAATATGATTAATTTTTAAAGCACAAATGCATTGGGAAGGAGTCCCTAAAAAAAAAAACCGAAACGAATTGAAACAAAACGAAACGAAACGAAAAATCATGTATTTTTAACGATCCATGAGATGTCGCTCAGCTCAAGTTGTTAAACTCAGAGAAGACAAGGGGAGAATACAAATATTTTTAAATAGCTTGAAATAAACATTATCAAGATATCAAAAGTAAACAATATTTAAACAGAAATCAAACAAATTGAATCGAGTAGTTACTTTCCTCGACAAAGAAATACAAAATATAAATAAAACATAAAATTGTTGGCAAGACAGTAAGCATAATTCATGTTACATACTCTATTAAACAATGTTGTTATTATCCAAATATTTTAACGCAAATCAAAGGTAAGCAAAAATATTTTTAGCACTTAAGTAATGAAACTTTTGCTGTGCTTAGATAAGAACAGTTTCTTAGTTGGGGGCACAACATACAAATATTTAATGGAAGCACTGCTAAAAAGCGTGCAAAATGTGCCAATAAAAAAAAAAAAAACAAAATATAAAACACAAATGGAAAACTATAACATATATATTTATATAAATATATATATACAGATATACAAGCATATAATTATGAGGCAATGTTAATTGCATATTAAATGTTGTTAACTTATCCAAGTTACATATTTCAATTGTATCTCAATGTCAAAAAACAAACAAGTTAGAAAAAACAGAAGAAAACATATTTTAATCCACGATAAAGATAGAATACAAATATATATGGTGAAATAATGTGCAACAGATTTTGAAAAAAGTTTTAATAAAATAAAATATTAAAAAACACAAAACTATATACACAATACGATATCAAAAGAGAAAACAAAAAACAGAACAAAGAAAACAGTTTATTGAATGTTATTAATCACAGGAAAATAAATCCAAAAATTATTCACATACGTACTCATATACCTACGTGTATTTATGTATGTTTGTATTACAATAAACCAAAACAAAAGAAATCAAAATACACACAAACAATTCTGTCATTTTTCCAGCTCGAAGATTCACAATTCTATAATCAAACTATATGTATATTTACTCTACAGAAAGCAACAGTAAATGACGGGAGAGTTGTTTGAGAGTTTCAATAATAAATAAAACCCGGTTCGTATATAAATATCATATAAAACAAAGTGAGTTATTTAACTAAGCAGCAAATGGTTCCTGCACACAACCAAATATCCAAGCAAATTCTTAGAAATCCCCTAAAAGCTTAAGTCTCCTAAATACATAAGATATACTTATACATTTATATAAATATATATATATATATATATATTATATGGGTGTATATACATATTTGTGCTTGTATTAAATACTGTTTTTTTTTGTTGTTTGGTTTTTTTTTGAATTTGGTGTATAAAATAAAGAGAGAAACTAATAAAAAAAATTTTATGTGAGTTAAACCCACAAAAAACCAAACAAAAAAAAACTGCCTTTTACTCCCTTATTTGTATTTCAGCTACGCACAGTGGCGCAAAATGCATTTGCCTTCAGCTTTTGTTTTTTTGGGTAATTATTGATTTGGGAACTTGCTGCAAATGAATTTATTTTACACACAACTTTTCCTAGTCAATAGCTTTATAAAAAATAAATAGCATGTCGCATAGACTATAATTTATTTTTAAAATAGCTCTGTGCATTTCAGTGGACTTTAAGCACTGTTATTAGGCGACGCCATAAAAAAAGCGATGCCTGCTGTTTGTCTTTTGCCACTGGCCTAGGTAAGCTGCGTATGCGGATGCGATTGGGGAGCCGTTGGAGCTGGGGAGCTGGGGAGGTGGAGCTGTAGCTGGAGCTGGCCACGTGGCCTGTTGGCTCAACTTAATCTGTGCAAATGCAGAAGCGAAAAGGGGCGCCAAAATCATTTGCACCGCAATAAACTCGAATGGGAAGAGATTGTGCGTGTGTTTGTGTGTGTGTGTGTGCAACGAGGTCAGTGTGCGAGTTCAAAAGTTCAGCGCTTGGGTTTAACAGCCTCAAATTGTGAACTGGTCGCTTCGGTCGCTTCGGTCGCTTCGGTCGCTTTGGTCTATGCAGCAAATACTTCTGCCCTTTTCACTTGGCGCCCTGCTCCAGTTTTGGGAGGTCAGTTGGCAACAGTGCAACGGAGACCGTTCTCAGCTGCTAGTTTGACCCACTAAAATGATTGAGTACCCTGATTTGCCAGCTAACGCGATGCGCCAACCACTTTTTCTTTGTGTTTTGTCTCATTTTCAGTAAGCTTGTTTACGAAGCGAAAATCGTTTAAGTGGGTTTTGTGCAATTTGCGTCTTTCCCCAATTTTAGATTGACCCACAAAATGTTAAAGTGAGGCCAACTTGCGATCTGACCTATGACGAAAAACCAATGTTAATTAGTGATAGCAATAAATTCTTTAAATTATTTAATGTGACAGCTTTAACAGAACTTTTACATTGCATCTCCTTGGTATTTACACAACATTCGAGGCTGGTCCAGATCGTCCTCGTCCTCCCAATACATGGACTGTTGCGGCTTTTACCGCTTACCAGTATTTGCGGACTTTTAACTGCCGTCCGGTTGAATGCTTGCTGTTGTTGTTGTCGTTGTGTCTTCATTGGCCTAATGCGCGTCAAATCGTAAATAATAAGTGCGAGCAGAGTCTTGTGTTCAATTTGTATATAGTATATATATTTATACGAATACATACATACATGTACATACATATATGCAGCGTGGCGTATACGCACGTGCTGTTGGGCCAAATGACATACATAAACAACTTTCAATCGTATGAAAAACGCTTTCAATTGCGATTGCGTCTTCAAAATGTAATGGGACGCTCAGGCAAATAAAATTATGTCGATCACGTATACGCCATGCGTACTGGCTGGCTGGCCACTGTTTGACCACATCGTCTGGCATTTAACACATATGTAAGTGTTTTCGCATGCCTGCATGTGTGTGCGTGTGTATGCATGCGTGTGCGTGCACTTAAAATACTTGTCTTTCATAATCGTTTTGGCCAACACAGCACAATTTTAAAAAGCTGGCCAATTGCAAATGCAATTGCTGGCAGCGCCTTATCTGTTAGCCTTAACCCAGCTTCCTTATCAGTTTTTCACAGTTTAGCAGCAGCACATTTGTATACATTTGATAGCGTAATCCCGTTACAGGCACTTGATGCGCTCGCCTCACATTTTGCGCATGCCACGCACGTTCCCATAAACAGCATTTTATGCCGCTCTTTATATACATACATGTACATACATACATACATGCGTACATACTTACCCTAACCCGGCCCTGTGGTCACATAATGTTCGTTGTTGTTATTTGCCCCTTGCTTCAGCTGTTGCTTCTCTTCATTTTCATTTTTATTTTTATTTTCGCCAGTGCGCGTTATATAAGAAGATATTCAATTTGTATTGGAATTGCCAGTTTCATGTCTGCATGGCCTATGTACTATCAGTTGTTGTTGTTTTCGTTGTTGTTATTGCTGAACCGCATTCAAAATCAAGACGCTTTTAAAATAATAAGTTAAGTGCTTTAGCGCCGCTTTCAAAAAAGTCCAGCATTTAAATTCAATTGATTTATAAATATTTCAATTTTTAATTATTTACTTTTCTCATAAAGTATTGACAAGTATTGATACTATAATGGAAAGACTTCTCTCAGTTATAAAAAGACTGTTTTACTACACATCTCTTGGCCGATCTGAACTTGTCTTATATTTATACATATTACATTTTTGGATTTCTCTCCCCTAGCCGCATTTCTACTTAGCCCCAAGTGCTTTAACATATTCCCCGCATGCAATTGACTGGCGGCTCTTGGGGTCTGCTGTGCTGTCAGCTCACGCACGTTGGCTCGTAATGCTGTTGGAATTACGGCACTTGCCGAAGACAAAGCCAATAAATAAATTTTCCATTTGCCATCAGCTGTTGCCGCTGGCGTCTTCGCTGCATGCCAACTAAATGGCCCTTTGGCCCGACTCAAAGCCATAAAGCAACTATAAAATGTTTAAACTTCGGGCGGGCAACGCACAGTCGCATTTTGGACGAATTGCAGCCGGTTTGTTGTTCGCTGTTAGCTGTTCGCTGATCAACTTGTGGGCGTTGGGCGCTAATTAAGACAACCATCGGAACATCAGCCATTAGCCGTCGGCCATTAGCTGGGCGAGCGAACGCATCGCAGCGTGAAATCTAAATCAATTACAATTAACATTTGCCACCGGCGCCGATAAATCATAGAAGTGCAACATGTTTGTATTCGCGTATCCCGTCGGTTTGCTGACCTTCTGCCTGGCGCTGTTCGGTGCCTGCCAGGCGCAATTATCCTTTCACACTGACGCAAACACGAACTCATTTACGCTAAAGACGCCTGGATTACAGCAGAGCTTTACGCGTTACTACGGCGCTGCCAAGCAGCAGCCGCAAACGCTCGAGCCCCAGCAGCCGGAGCTGCAGCAGCAGCAGCGACAACTACAACTCCTGCAGCAGCAGCAGCAGCAGCAACAACAACAACAACAACAACAGTTGGTAAGTTTATTTAATGCGTTTACTATGCCAAGCCCGAAGCAAAACTGGTTGGAGTCGTCACCCGATCCCAGGTCGCATTGCATCGCCAAAGCCCAAATTCATGATGCCGCCCATCTTCTGACCCATCACCTCGACGCTCTGCTCGTTCTGGGCGGCGGCGCCCGTCTCCACCAGTTGCTTCACCTGGGCAACGGCCATCAGCATGCTTGCCTCCAGGTCCTGTAAGCGGACACACACTCATTAGAAGGTACGAATGGGAAGGATGGGCGCATTTAAGTAAGCTATCTGAGAACTGCAGCTAAGCTTACCTGTGGCCTGGCGTCTATGCAGCTGGCAAGCAGCAGCATCGCAACAAATACCGAATGCATTTCCATAGAAAAGGCTTCGCTCCGCGTGGGTGTTGTTAGCCAAGGGTTTGGGTGCGCGACTGCGACTGATTGAGCGCGGCCTTTGGTGTGGTTTATTTAACTGCGGTGCATAGCATTTCACTAATTGGCAGCGGTCACTGCCAAGAGTGTCAAATGCATTATAATTAACGCCGCACACATCCGGTGTCCAATCGCATGCAACATCTTCCACCAAATGTGCCGTTCAATTAACAATTTCGCTAGCATGCAGCGGCTATCGACAAGGGGCTATCTGCATTTTTTTTTTTTTTTTGTTGCTTAAGCCCGGAAGTTGTACCAGCTAATCAGGTATCTTCTTCATAGCAATCAATAGCCATACATTTGCTTTCATCAGACGTTTTGACGTGTTCTGATTCAAATGCTGAAACGGGCTTGTTGTCAGTTAACCATTTTGTGCTCTCCCTGAAAAAGTAAAAAGTAAATAAGCTTTTTATATAGACATATATAAAAACTTACAGTCGCAAAAATTAATTATTAATTATATTACTTGAAACAAGAACTAATTATTCATTTTTTTATTTGTTTTCTTGTTCTTGTTTCTGGTTAATTTAAAATTGTACTTTTTTAGATTCAATCAATGAGCACTCGTGCTGAGCACTTTATTTTATAACAGGTTTTTTTTCCCCCTTAAAAACTGAGAGCGATTTAAAAAGCATTTAATAGAGATGATGACATCCTCTTTGTAATTTTTGTCAGATTTCATTAACGAAAAATTATTGAACACAGTTTTGTCTTCAAATATGTTGAATGGTGTTCCCCTTTTCCTAGCCATATTATTTATGACCAATTCAAAGTAAAATGCCTCGCACACATTTTCAATTGTTACATTTTATTCGAGCAACTATTTGAATTGGCCAGATTTGTTCAATTGCCAACTGGAAAGGTCTCCACATTGCTATTGGCGCCGTCGGCAAACACAGTGCGCAGCTCCTCGAAATAGTTGTGGAAAGAGTCCGCCATGGACTGCCAGGCATTGCGAATACTCTCCCCCAGCTCTTGGGCGGCTGCGGTCAGACGCTTGTCCAGCGGCGGCTCGTCCGGGTAGATCAAGTGCGGCCGCACATTGTCGTACTCGTTGGAGTAGTCCACGTCCAGGTCCTCCTGGCAGCTGGCCAGCAGCACAAGCGTCGCCAGCCACAAGAGCAACTGGAACGGTAAACGCCATACGGGAATCATTTCGCCAACTGACGTGACCCTAACGTGTCTTTGTTGCTTTTGTTCGGGCCCGGTCCAAGGTGGCGTGCCGCATGTGGCACGATATGGGCGACATGCCGGAAGTGTTTTAGCGGCTAACTAGCTGTTTATTAATACTGTAAACATGTGACCAATATCCAAAGATAAATCTCTTGTTGAGTTGAGCTTACAACTCAACTAAAGCTAACAATATGTAGCTTGTTTAATAATTAATTATTTATTATTTAAAACAGACAAACGGATAGCAAAGCTCTATTTTTTAGCTAGATTTTATTAACGATAGATAAATATCTCATATATTTGATTTTTTAAACATTTATTTGTATGTTTAGTCTAAAAAAAAAAAGAAGAAAGTTTATATATAATATATATTTATTTAAGTTCGCTTTCGATTTAATTGGCGCCAGTGACTTGAGTAGCTGCTCCATTGATCCTCTGGCCCATCTGCTGCACCATCGCGGCGACGTTGTCCATGAACGACAGCCAGAAACCTTTCACCCGCTCACCCAGATTGGCGCCCAGCTGCATCTGTGTGGCAGCATCCTGCATGGCCTGGCGACGCCGCCGGCGACTCTCGACCAGCTTCTTTTTGGCCTTGTTGATGCGCGTTCTGGTGGCGTTGTTGGCGGCGCGTTTGCGCGCGCGGCTTCTGCGCGCCTCGACGTCGTCGTCGTCAACGGCCTCCGTGGTGGCGCCCATCATCTGCTTCAGCTTGCAGGGTGCGCGCTTGACGCGATGAAGACCCATGCTGCTGTTATTACCATAATGCAAATTGGTGGCATTGGTGCCATTGTTGCCATTGGTGCCACGTCGCCGGCGGCGTCTTTCATCCGACTCGGATGAGTCAGAGTCCTCGCCACTGTCCGGCCGCATAGCGTCGCCGTAGCCCACGGCCGTTTTGGAATGCACGGCCACCAGGTCCGTATCGAAGTTCAGCTGTTGCGTGGCAACCGCGCCCTCCTGCAGGCTGCTCACGATCCCGGTGCCCACGGCGAGAGCGCCCACGGCCATTTGCTCCAATGGATTTTGTGGGCTGGCGCGCGGCCAGGCGCTGCCCGTCAACAGGCCCAGGAGCAGCAATAGCTGTAATTCGGGTTGCATTTCGCAAACTGTGTTCGCGTCTGGGGGACGCCAGGCATTTTATGCCGTAAATTGGCTTGCGTGCAGTGCATCTGGACAACGCGGCGTATGATCAACTTTTTGCACTCGAACACTTTTGTTTACTCGCTGCTATTGTTGTGTGTTTGCTGTTGTTGCTGTTGTTGCTGTTGCTATCATAGCGTAGCATGCCTTGAGCTACGTTTCCGGGCTGTCGTTGCTGGGATGGAAGCTCATGTTGATTGATTGCCAGTCTCGCTCGCTCTGTTCTACAGATTAGATTTCGATTTTCAGAATTTATTTCTCGCTAAACTTTAAATCTTGCAAACTTTTGCAAACGTTGCTAAATTACATAAGTTTGTTCGACGCTAAATTCTAGGATTGTACACAAAACATGAGAGCCGTTAAGATTAGCAAGCATGGTACTCGACTGGTAAAAAAACCGTAAAAACAATTTATGCTTGCAATTGGTTTACTAACTGTGCATATTTGATTTATTTCTTTGTTTTAGCAAAATCCAACTCAATTCGCCGGACTCTCGCCCGCGGGAATACAATATTCAGCTGCGTATCCGCAGCAATCCGTTGGAGTTCGCACCAAGGCCAAGCCGACGGCAGCTGAAAGCCTGCAGCAGCAGCAACAGTATCTGGCATTGCAGCAGCAACAACAGCAGCAGCAGCAGCAGCAGCAACAGCAACAGCAACAGCTACAACAGCTGCAGCAACAGCAACAACAGCAGCAGCAGCAACAACAACAGCAACGACAACTGCAATCAGCCAGCCTGCCCAGCTATGCAGATCAAATGCAAGCCGCCTTCCTTGATTACCAGCGTCAGCGACAGGAGTTTGAGCAGCAGCAGCATCAGCTGCTGCAGAAGCTGTACACCTACTATCCAGATGTATCCGGCCAGCAGCAGCACCAACTGCAGCATGAGGCAGCGCCGCCGCAGCAGCAGTCGAGTGGCGATTCAGGCAGTCGATTCCTCACGCACTCGTCTCCACACTCCGCATACGATGGGGGCGACGGGCTGCCGCAGCAACAGCGCCAGCCCACGGCAGCGTCCAATTTCTACTCGACCCAGCAGCACATGGGATTCCTGCAGCAGCAGCAGCAGAATGTGCTGCGCGATCAGCAGCAGAACGTTGCCAAGCAATTTGCCACAGGCCAAATGGCGCCCAGCACCACCACCAACTATGGCATGGCCGTGCCCGAGTCTTCCGTGCTGGGTTCTCCATCGTATCAACCTTCGTCAGCCGTATCCCACGTATCGTTCAGCAGCGGCAACCTCAACTACAACTTCTGAGAGCTCTTGGATTCCAGTTCGCCAAGTGAACCGCAACTTTTCCTAATCAAGTCTCTTACATTTTTTTTTTTTTTTTGTCAAAAACTCTTTTTTGCTATTAGTCCTAATTTTATCGTAATATTTATCGTAATAGTCATCACGCTGATTTTTTTTTGTAGTTATGTCAAAATTTTACGGCGGCGCAGATAATACCGAGTTTGTAAATTAAAATTTCGAAATCCAAATTAATTTGCTTTTGAAACCGCCTTACTTGTGGCTTAAATTTATTTCCTTTCATAAAGAAGCATGAAATTAAAGGCCTTGCATGTGAAGCTCTGTCATTGGATTAAAACAATTCAATTAAATTTAAGCCATATCAACACTCCGACTGCATTTGCTTTAACTTTATTATTAGACAATAGCATGTGAATGGCAATTGATTTTTGATACAGTTTTCCAATGACAATGGCAGTAAAACCTTTTCGTCAGCTAATTTAATTTTATTCGCACACAAACAAAAAATTGGATTTAATTGAAAATTTGCTTTGCTACCAGAGCTATCTCAAGGTTGTTCTTTAATTATATAACGTAGCTCAACTGCTGACACACGCGAACATGCTTGTCACAGTCGTCAGACATTTCGGCTTTGTTGTGTTCCGTCATCTAGGGAAATGAACAGGATGCGCCCAAAACACAGACACACACACTATGCATAGGTATATGTGGCTGTTAAGCTGCTGGTCAGCTGTGTGTGTATTTGTGCTGTGGCTGTGTCCGTGTTGACCAAGTTTTTATTTGGCTTGCACAACACATTTCTGTTGATTTGCGTTGCTTGTTGCTGAACGCACTAAATTGCATTTTTGTATGCAAACATGTCTAGTGGAGACGGATCAGAGCTGAAAAAATAAAATACAAAAAAAAACATCTGACGTGCGTGGGCATCCTTCATAGTAAAGGATCCCCCGTCACGACGTTGACTTTGATACTATAACATTATTTTATTCATTTGGCGTGCGACGTTAAGTTAATTACTCTATGGGGCATCTCAAAGGTAATTCCCTTTCTCTCTGCTGTCAAATTGTAGTAAAGCACTTTTTTTGCCCTAACGAATGATTTTAGGGTGCACAAAGTGTTAGTTACAATTTCGAAAATATATACGTACGATATTAAATGAGTCGGCCAACGTTGAAGCTTATATATAAAAAATACTTTTAGAAAAAGCCAACAGGGATTTAAAGTCGACCAAGGTCTTTGTACAAGCAAAATCGGGTTTCACACAAATTTCCGTTAAAAGAACTAGATGTTTATTTAAATTGTACTTGCGTAATGCTTTTTAGTTTATTAATATTTTAAGTGAAATTGCCACAACCAAGAGTTTGCGGACTCAAATCCAAGGTTCACTCAGAGAAAAAGCGACTTATCAAAACAAATTTTACTTAGGTGAGATTTAATATTCACTTCAAGCGGTTTTTGTTTTATAAATGGAAACGAATTTTCACTACAATAATTTTAGTACTTAAAGCAAGTGCTTTTGAGAGAAGTGCGAATTTTCTTCGAAATAGTTTTGCATATGGATTCTATATTTGTATTTTCCTTGCTGAATGGAGGTTTGGCTGGTTTTGTTGAGTGCATCCTTGGCTCTGACTGACTTGGCCTTGCCTCAGCAAATACTTAGGCGGTCTCGTCTTTGGCCAAAGCCAAGAGCTATCTCGCAGCTGCATTTTCTAATGAAATTGTCATGTGTTGGCTTTCAGTGCTCCTTGCGCTTTTCTTTTCCATGGTTTTAGCTGCCAGCTGCCTTCGTATTTACATTGGCTCGCGACATTTGTATCTCGGCGACCGTCTCGGTCTGGGCTGTGACCGGAATCTGTTTGTATTTGGTTTTCATTTAAATGAAAATGCTAACAGATTTTTTTTTTGTGGACAACTGTTGCTGGCTTTAAGAAGCTGGCCAAATGAAATAAGCCACGTGTCAGGTCACGCACACAGCTACCCAGCGGCAGCATGACAGTTGTGTGGCGTTTGTGTTGGTGTTGGCCGTGGCCTTAACTTTGTTGGCCAGGCGTCTAGCATAACTTTGCATCTTAATTGATATCCAGCTGCTTGCCCAAAGTTTTTCGAGAGCTCAGATGTGCGTACAAGATTCTTAAATAAATATTTGTATGTCAAACCCTGCCCCACTCGAAGTGCGTATGTATGTGTGAAATAGTTTTTTGTATTGTGTCTTATATGCATTATTAACGCAGTTTTTACGGTTAATTTACTAAGTAGACTGGTTGCCATGTCACGTTAGCAACACGCTTAACTCCTACGAAAAAAAAAGCTAACCCCTCGTTACAGTCACACAGTCACACACACACACACACACACACAAGCACACAGTACGCATGGATATGACATTTCTTTAACGAGCTGTCGGTGTTGCTTTGAATGCAGCCCAAGAGAATCCAACCCATGCAAATATTAATGCTTCCTTCCATTGTCTGCCACACATGCATGTTGGGTTTGTATATATGTGTGTGTGTGTGTTTGGGTGTGCCACCTACAGCTGCAGTTGTGCAAGAATAAAAACAAACACGATTATGAACTTAACCATTAAACAGAGCTCCTGTACTTTGGCTTTTTCTATAAATAGGTGCTTAGCTCGTTCAATTGTTGCCGGGACCAGCAATGCCATAATTTGATGACTTCAATGCAAATGTCATTTCCAGTGATGCATAAGAACCATACAAATAATAAAGGTTTAAACAATTTTACACTACGACATCATGTGGCAAGCAAGAAAGCGAAATAAAGCACATTACTCAATTCGGAGGCTTAAAAATAATTTGATTTAAACTTTAACTTTAAAACTGTGTGTTAATAGCTCGCAAAATCTATTTTTAGGGACACAAGTTGCCGTCCAAGCTAACGAAAATTTAATTATGTATAAATTGATGACGAAATTTACATGTACGAATATTGCACAAATGCTTTGGCATTTTAAAGCTGTTGCCATCGTGTTTTTAGCACCTATCTAAAAATACGTTTGAATGGGCTATTTTTTGATTGTGCGCAACGTACGTGGCGTATGCGTAATACACAACTGACCTTAAAAGAGATTTTGGTTCTTTGAACTTTAATACTTTCGCTAGCAGGCGCTCGCCTGGCATTTGCCACACTGCCACATTTAGGCCATTTATGGACCGTTTGACGCTGGCAACATGCATAGATTCAAACATGTATGTATATTGCTGGCGAGCCTGATAAATTCCACGCAATGCGCCATAAAGTATGCTGTACGTATGGCAAGTGCTCTGCTGGAGCGTGGCATATAAATCGCAGCATAGTTTTCGCCGCTCGTTTATCATGTTGTAACTGCAGTTTATACAGCGGGTGTGTGTGTGTGTGTGTGTATGTGTGTGTGTGTTATGGCAATGTATGCCAAATAGAACAAGCTGCGCCGCACAAAGTCTATATTAAAGCTGTATATATTAAATGATTTTATTTTTTCCAACATTTCACATGCATTTTCTGTACAAAGTAACTTTCAAGTAAAACGTTAATTCAACCGCGATAAAAAAAAATATACAAAAAATATTAACACATGTAACAGAGAGATTTTTGCCATTTTTTTTTTTTTTCTTGCACATAGAGCTTTGCTAGGGATAATCATACAATAACAAAAAAAAAAAACTCTTGCGCACTGTAAATTGGCAACAGTCAAAATAAGTTGGTGCCATTTTAGGGCAATTCAATTTGGGGTTTCAATTAGGCGACCAAGAGTCGCATTATTTACAATTAGGCTCGGAATGAATATTATGTTAGCCCGTAACTCCATGTGGCAAGTGATGGCTGCTGTTGGCTGTTGGCTGCTGGCGGCTGGTGGCGAGTGGCGGGTGGCAAGTGGCAAGTATGGAGGTTGTTAGGCTGCATGCTTCGGATCATCCAGAGCCCTAGTAACCATAATGGATGCCATGGCCAGAGACGGATGTGTGCACCAGAGCAGGCGCTGCTACGGCGGCCCTGGAAGGATAATTTGCATTGGGCGATTCATCTCTATTAATAAATCCAGGCGGCACTACTCACTTGAGCACTGGGGCGGCAGCCAAATGCGTGGCATAGGCGGGTGCGGCGTAGGCCGGTGCAGCCAGTCCAATGCCGTGTCCAATGATGCCAGGTGCTGTTAGGGATAGGAACACAAATCGTATTAGCAACCAGGCGCACACACAATACAAATGCATAATCAGAGTTAGCCCAAACATGCTTGCGTCCCCACACGACTGCGAATACGGAATAAATCCAGCCGAGCCCATCCCGACTGATTGTCACTAGTGACAATAAAAACAGCCACGTCTCGAATGGGGCCATTGTCAAAGAAGACGACCTGCTTAAGGGACGGGTCGACATTCAAACACATGGCGACTGACAAGTCGACATCAATCAAGTGACACGGCCACGTCTGCAATTTTGTATTGGGCAGCGCGGGACAGAGTCTGACAAAAGGCCGCACGGGATAAGCGGACGGATAAGTGACGGAAAGTCGGGCAACAACACCAACTATAGATTGTTACCATGGTAAACTATGACAAAAACGAAAAGCGGCAACGTTACACAATAATTTTAAACACGAACAATTAAGCGTTTCCTTGAACTGTGAAAGCAATGTGCAAATCTCGACAGAACGCACAAAAAGCCTTCCAGGAATTGCTGGCATTCATTACAGTAATGGATTACGTAGGGCCAAACCAGTTAAAGTAAGTTGCTTGCAGTAAGTATTAAGTCAGAAGTCAGCCGCATACAAACGCATTATTGCAAAGATTGCATCACTTGGTTACCTTTGGCAGTCTTTCCCAGGAATTACAGAGATCTGTGAACAGCGCCCACGCAGCTGGCCAGATAAAAACTTGGCCTGCCACATGCCAAATGCCACTTGTCCAAATGATTGACGAACAAACTGACCCAATCGAGGACATAGGCAGACTCGGACAACTCATCATCATCGTAATCGTCATCATCAAGATCATCAACATCATCATTATCACTATTGGGGCCACGTGTCAATGGTTTAAAGTAGTTGGCAACAATAAATGAATGATTGATTATGCGGCATGCATTGGCCAACATTGCTCCCAGCTACCCCAGACAGAAACGCTTCTGGAAATTTCGCTTTTTCCCAAACCCTTCCCCCTCCTTACTTTGAGCACCTCGCCCTCTTTCTTTGATTGTATCTGAGCTACTGTGGCAACGAATGTGGCTTGTGTCGCCAACCGGCAGCACGTGCAACACGCCCTTATTTATTGGTAATGTATGAGGAACTTTTTCCATTCAGAGCCCTCCATGCAATATTAATAATATAATTGCATAATGCTTACCACCAGACATTTATCGATTTTATTTCCTAGCTATAGTCATTAAAGGGTTTCTATATCGCAGGCCCAGGATAGTTTATGCAAGGACTACAAGTAAACAAGTCCAAAGACCAGAATGTATATAGACTATTCAAGTGGAAAGCTAACACAATTCAATTTCTTTGATTAGTTTTATGGCGGGTACAACAAGATTGGAATAGATTTAAATATGTATTGTTGCGAAAGTTCGAAGCTATGGCAACTTAAGTATTATAGGTGTGTATAAAAATGGCTTTTATAGCTTCAAGCTAACCATTTTGACTTAAACACCCGCATTTTGGAGTGTTTGGTAGCTAGCGCTGGATTTTAAAATATTTATTTACATTTTGTTTATACTAGACTCAGTCATGGCCCAGTGAGTTAATGTCTGTTTGTTTTCTTTGGACTGGCGCTATTTTGAGCGCTGCTGCAGCTGTCTGCAACGTGGCGAAGCATGGCCCGAATAAAAGTTGGGCTTTGTATTTGCACAGCATCAAGTTTGTTTTGGCCAAGTGCACTTGGCCAGCAAGACCGATAATACAATAAGTTGCAGCAGAAAGTAAGAAAGAAAGAAAGAAAGAAAGAAGGAAAAAAAGAAAGAAAAGCCCAAAGCCAAAGACAAAGACAGCTGCAAGATAAAGCGGACAGCCCAGAACTCGGCTGCAGATCAATTCAGAGTTAGCCCAAGGACTTTGGGGACGCATGAGCTGAAAAAATGTTAAATATACAATTGCTGAAAAATTAGTATAAACTACGCAACTACAACAACAACAACAACAACAACTACGACTACGGCAAGGAAAGCGGTCAAAGGTGCAATAAATGTGCTAGAGATTAGAGGAGGCAGCGCAGAAAAATAGGGGACCCAGTGGCACCTACCATAAGCTGGAGCGGCGGCATACTTCACAACGGGAGCGGGCGCGGCAGCCGCCAGGTAGCCGTGGGAAAGCGCCGGTGCGGCGGCGGCAGCGCTATAACCGTAGCCGTAGCCCAGGTGAGAAGCGCCCGACAGCTGCAGAGCGGGCGCGGTGGCTGCGTAGTGGCCACCATAGGCGAGAGTAGGTGCGGCGGCAGTGGCGTAGTGGCCGCCATAGGCGAGAGTGGGCGCGGCAGCAGCTGCATAATGGCCGCCATAGGCCAGGCCATGGCCCAAGCCCAGTCCGCCGTGGCCGCTGGTCAGCTGAATCTGGGCGGGAGCGGTGTGTCCAACTGCGTAACTGGCGACTTGCGGTGCGGCTAGATGCAGATTTGTTTTTTTTTTTTTTTTTTTTTGTTTTTCATGTTAGCATTTTAACTACGTGCATTCAATTCAAAGGTCGTGAGTGCGTTGTGCATATTGTAAATGTGAATATGAATGTGAGAGTGAGAGTGAGAGTGAAAGTGAGCTGTGTGCATGTGAGTCGTAGTGAATGTGAGTGCAGGGCTGACTTACCGGCATAGTGAGCGGGCGCCAGGCCGCCATCGTTACTGATGCTGGAGCGTTGGACGTGGGATTGGGAGTGGGCGGTCTGCACCTGGCTGGCGTAATCGGACTGCGACGACTGGCCGTAGTGTCCCTTCACCGTATGCTCCTGTGTGTTGCCCACGGAGGCGTGGTCCACGCTCGGTGCACTAATCGAATACGCAGCGGGGCCGCCGGGCTTGGCCTGGGCACAGGCAATGGCCATTGCGGCCAAGCAGAAGATAATCTGCAACATATAAGTAATGCACACTTAACAGTTAATGACACAGAAACATACGCACAAAAAGGGCCATACATAAATCAGTTAGTGCAGCAGCCGTTTGACAGGAACTCATTTGTATTTTGTTTGCATATCGACAGAGAACACACGACACGGAGCACAAGGAAATTGCAAGCGCATAAACTTTTAATGAAGTTGCCAAAGTAGTTGAAAACTCAAATTTTCTGCCACTCGCTCTACCCATCTCTCTCTCTCTCTCACTCTCTCTCTCTCACTCTCTCTCTCTCTCTCTCTCTCACTCTCTTTTTCTTGTGTTCTCCCTTTTTGCTGTTTGCATCTGCTGCACGTCGGCCCAGCAGCTGCCTGGCTGGGCAATGCGGCGTATGCGTGTTATTCGTGTTAAATTTGCTTGTGGTGCGACTATAGGAACTTTCTGTTGTACCTGGAACTTATTAACGTATATTAACTTAGGACACAATTTGCCAACTAACTAATTACGTTATCTGCATAGAACTTTTCACCGTTCTGCCAATTTGTCAACAAGTCAATGGGCTTGGCCTCAGTCAAACAAGTTAAAGTTCCAAGTTTGCTAAATTTTAATATATTACTGCTTTTCTCATTGATAGACCCAACCTGTTACTTAAAAGACTCTCATTAAAAACATGCTCCTGATCCGTCACTTGTCAATTGCTCGTTACTTTTGACTCCATTTTGGGTAGTTTAGTTTAGTTGGCTCTAGTTTTTCCAAAGTATTCTACGATTGTTTTGCTGATTGTATTAAAAGGTTTTTACTTGTGTCTTGCCGCTCTCGACGTGTTTTGCAACCTCACGTTTCGCATTTTACAAACAATTCCATTGATTTCCAATTTAAGCGCAGAAATGCAAAAAAAAAATAGCCGAAAACTTTGTGGGCTAAGGGCCAACAGGGAGTTGTGAATGCCTTGTTTTTTATTTAAAATGTTTATCATTTTTCCTTTCCTTCGTTTCTTTTTTGTTGAGCTTTGTTTTGTTTTGTGTTTCGTTTTGTTTTGTTTGGTTTTGTTTTGTTTTATTTCGAGCCTGACGTGCCTGCCTTGCAGTTGACTTGGCGCGGCTTTTATTTGTCTTTGGGTATTTATCTGATTTTAATTAAGCGTAACTGACTGTCGACCGGGAATGGGCACCCACAGTGGAGGCACTAGAGGTCTAAAAGCAACCCCCCAAAAACAAGCAAAAATGTTACACAACACTTGCTTAAAGCAGCTATTTTAAGTGGACTCCTCGACAAAGCCAAGCTGCAGCTGTAAGGATGCTTTACTTCCCATATAAAGTACTTGCAGTGACCCATTTATCCTTTGTGGCACAGTATTGTATAAATATTTTAATGACTAATTTTGCATACTTGCTTTGAGTTTTCCTTTGTGCCAATTGCAATTCGTTTTGAGGCGCCTCATAACTAATTGTAAAGCTTCAACTTAATAATTAGCATTTAATAACTCGGTTGCCTTCAACTGTTTGTTTTGGCATCGTATTAACTTTAGCGTCGACTTTCAAAATAAGATTAAACATAACAAAGGTCATTTGTTTGAACTAAAGTTAAACGATTCAGGTAATTAGCAACTTTGCAATTTTAAAGCTTTTGAAAGTACGCTTTGCAAACTTTAACTTATTTTGAAACTAAACTTTGATTCGATGATGCTGCCTGCATGTGGCACTCAAAAATAATCCTTTATAAATTTTACACAGACAAGAAGATTGGGATTACCAGTCTGAAGTGAACTATGCTTTAAAAACTAAGCTTACTTTTAATAAAGTATTATTATTAAAATCCAAGCTGAAAATTGCACGATTTAATCATATTTAACCATCCATAACACCGTTCACGTTAACGTACGTGAAAAGCGAGCTCAATAAAAAATATAATTAAAAGGACACAGCTATTCACTGGTTTGAAAGTTCTTTTTTCGCGATAGCTGGACAACGAAAAATACCGTGCGAGAATTGTGCAAATGAAAATTACGCAAATTTCGGATGACAGAGGCAAACATTTTGTTTTTTTTTGTGTGATTTTTACACAAATACGCTTTCCAATAGTGCCGTATTGCCTTAACGGAAAATAAAAGAACAATAAAAATCGAGCCATATTTTCCTTTGAAAGTGCAAATACTCTTTTTACATTTCCCGATAGCTGAACTGCTGAACTAAAAGCTCAGTACCATATCAATTGCAGCGAATTTAAAAAAAAAAACAATTGATCTCCATTGACTGTGGTTTCGCCTACGGTATTTGTGTATTTAAGCAAAAATAACTTGCTGACTGTGTTTTGGGAAGCAGAGCTTATTTTTAAGCTTTGACAAGCCGTTGGCCACAAATGCGATGCCATCCACTGGATTTATGGGTAGTTAATTGAGCGCAAGGATAATTGCAAACTCTGAACCTGGCAAGAACACTTCGTCCTACGCAGCCAACTATCCTGTCTGCCAGGCACTTAGGCGCACACACACACAGATATTCATACACAATTCTTACGCACCTTGAATGCCATTTTAATTGTGGTTTTTTTTTTATGTAAAAAAAGTTCAGTTGTTAACTGATTTGCTTCACTGGGCTGCTAGGCTTCGAATCGAAAACTGTCTCAGACTCGCGTTCTTTGCGCCTATTTATACCGCGCCGCAGCATTGAAAAGCGCTGGGAAAATATGGTCCAGCGCCGGCAGCGGTAAACGGGTTTAACGCGTCAACTTTTTGGCAAAGCAGGCAGCCGCAGCCGTAGCCGCAGCGACCGGCCTCCGTCTGTCTATTGTGAATGTTCGCACAGTGCGCAGGCGCGGCCAACGCAATGCGACGACGATGCTGACGCTGACGCTGACGCTGATGCAGCTGCAGACGCAGCTGCAGACGCAGATGCAGACGCAGATGCAGTTGCAGTTGAAGCCAACACCCGCCTGAATGTTGTTGCCCTGCCCATTTGCTGATTGCCTTTCAATTCGCTACAAATTCAAGTTAATCGAAATCACAACACATCGGAGCCATTGTTTAATTGGAAATTGTTGTCGACTAATTTGCCGATCCGGTCCACAAAATTGATGCTAAAAGCTGCGGCATGCGGCAGCTGGAAAATCCCACTTGCTTCATAGTCACTAAACAAAGTCAACTTAAATAAGGCAAAATAGTTTGACAATATGTCATGTAATTATAATTATCAGTAATAACTCACTGTCTTTATGTGAAAACCGTAAACCTGCAAACCGCTTTGAAGCCATATATTAGAAACGTTTGCTAAATTATATGTATATCAATATGTTCTTATATAAATAATAGCTGCTTCTTTAGCTGATTTTTATAGTTTTTTCATTCTGATTGTTGATTGCCTCTCATTGCGTTTAAATCAACTTTCAATACATTTTGAAGCCTTTTGCATAATGCTGCTTATGAAATAAGTATGAAATGGCTTGGAACGTTAATGGAATGTTATTAAAATGCGTTTTTTGGTGCCATAGGCGGCATTGTTAATTGTTCAGCCTCGGAGCCAGTGCAAAAGTTGCAGCTGGCACTTGGGTCTAACGCAATAGTCCAACTCTCACTTGACAGCCTCACAGCCCCCACACACACACACACACGCACGCATAACTTGCCATACTCTTGGTGTCCAAGTCACGACTTGGGCAAAGCATAGACTACGCATAAATTGTCCGACCCACAAATTCGAAAGCCAGATCAAATTTAAGCAGCCAGCGACATACAAAAAAAATGCCAAAATCACAAATCAAACCACTTGCAAAGAGTTCCCCCCTCCGCTGCCCTGTCCAGGCCCGCCCGGCCGCACTTCGTCATTGTTGCATATCCATTTGAAAGCGAAAAGCCGAGCCCCAGTTACTTCACTGCTTGGATAAGTTGACTAGCCCTGGCTCTGGCTGGCTGCCCGCTTTCAGCGCCTAGTTGGCGGCTGCTGCGTAAGAACAACAAAAACAAAAACAAAAACAAAAAAAAAGATAAAAATACAAGAGTTACGAACCAGGCCAAAAATTAAGCTGTTGGCAAACTTTGCGAACCAAACACTGCGACCCATTAATAATGCACTTGTTACCAAGTATCGACTTCCAACGAGTACCAAAATAATGCCCTCGAATAACAAATACTTTGAATAGTTTAATTAAAAGTATTTAAATAAAAGTTTCAGCTTTAGCTTAAGCCTGAAACTATTAATTAATAAATATTAATTCATTTTATATATTATATATGCAATTATTACAATCTCTAAAATTATAATGGAAACACAAATTAATCCCTTGCCCTGTCAAAGCAGACTTTCACTTTCATGAATAGCCGAAAAATGTAATACGAATCGCCTTTAATTGGCATTGGCATTGGCTTAAACTAAAGCAAAAGTTGAAGAGCCACTTTTAAAGTAGTGTCCAAGGGTGATTGGCAATGGCAAATGCTTAAATGTATTGTATGGACGATGATAAGTTGAAGGTTGATTCAACTCGATTGCCTTCCAAAATACAAATGAGAAGGAGCCAAGTACAAAAATAAAACATTGCAAGTGCTTGGAGTAAAAACGAATGCACTGACCTTCAACATATCCACAACAAGGGTGAAAGTGGGTTTTTGGATCTCAACTGGGGTTGGCTGCGTCCCTCCATCCCTGCTGACAATGACGCCATTTTGCATGGCTTGGCAACCGCCTGCGGTGGCTGCTGCTACCAAAGGAAAATAGCTATTTCGCAGCTGCAGTTCCGCCTTCGAATGCATTTCGAATGCACGTGGCTTAAAGCAGAGGGTTTTTCATCGATGGCATCCTTTGTTTGTTTGCTTGACATTTCGTTACATCTCAATTCCCCAACTCGCCCGCCGCCTCGCCCAGCCAAGCAACGTTTTCAGCCTTTGAAAAACAATCTGCACACTTTTGTCTCAAAAATTAATTTGTATAATTGCAGCGACAACAACAAGGACAGCACCAGTTCAATGTGCAACCAAGCATGTCCCTGTGCACGGTCCTTTACCAACTAACCCCCCTCCACCCGTTTACGCCTCCACCACCGCACTGTCAATCGTTTCCAGTCAAGCGCAGCTTTACGCGGCTGTATATGTGACACAGACAACAATAAGCCAAACAGAGAACAAAGACTGAATACCCTAGCTTTTCGTTGGCCCTTAACTTAACAGTATGTTTGTAACCCGAATCGAGTACAAAAAATAAATTAATTTTAAATGAAAGTTGGAATGGAATAAAATATAAAATAACTTTGTATAGCTTTTGTTAAGCTTTCAAGCTGGTTTTGCTTGGCCAGACTTTTGGAAAGTGTATACAGAATCGGAAATATTTTCACTGGCCGCTGCTTGTCCACTAGACCATTAGACCAGGACAACAGCGTCGCAGTCGCCGTCGCCGTCGCAGTCGCCGTCGCAGTCGCAGTCGCAGTCAGCGGCGTGACAACACTTGTTTCAATTGCGCCTATTGATGTCATTGTTCTTGCTGCTGTTGTTATTGTCGCCCATTGTTCCCCTCTATTTGTTGATGTTTTTGTTATTGCTGTGCTGTTGGCGGCTTAAACCACATTTCCCTAAATACTCGCCACCGTCAGCCATTAACACACAACTGGCGACCGCTGAACGGCGGTGTGCAAATTTTTTGCTATTTTGCATGGCATTTCTACGGCTCCCAAGATTAATCACCGATTTTTGTCAATTTCGCTTTGACTTTGGCATCGAACCCAAGTGTTAGCCCAACCGCTTATTACATACATATGTACATACTTACATACATATGTGAATGTGGGTTGAAAAAAAAATTTTCATTACGAGTTTTTTGCGTGCTAAGTTAATGTTAATATTTAGCTGCCGATTTTATCAGTGCGTCATTTACAAAGTCTTTAAATATGATTTGTAAGAAGTATTATTATTCGTATAAATTGTTATAAGTGATATTTTCGTACAGCCTATCCATGGCTTTAAATGTTGTACTTTTCGATTTATTCACATGACTTAATATGTTTTCTTTCACAATTTCTTATTGTAATTATTTATTCTGAGTGTTGGATAACAATCAAAAAGTGTTGTTGTTCACTAATGTTGTGGTGTTAATGAATTACTGCACACTGATTACAAAATGCTACTGAAGTAAGTCAAAAAATGTTTTAATGAATTGTTGAACACTTGTTTTTATTTCAATCTGTCGTTCACCTTGTGCAATTTGGACTTTGGAGTTTCCTATAAAATTAAGGTAATTTCTTATTCGGCTTCCTGCTAATTGCGTTTGTTGAAGGTTAAAGAGTAAATGCATTTACGCAAATAGCAGCGCCAAGGAGGTATAGAAAACAAGCACATCAAATAATGGCAGATGATCGAGTATCCTCTGGCAATGCATTGAATTCAGCAGAGAAGAAGCTCAGTCCAGGCCCAGCAAACAAACCAATCGGGGTAAGTCAATATACATATGTATGTACTACATATATAGTATGTACATATGAGAGGAGCAAACGATGCCGACATTAAGTATGCACGTACATACATGTTTGTATTTCTGTTAACATCGGGTTGCGATAATCCTGCACTGAGCGCAGCCATGTTACACAAATTAAACAATTACCGAGCTTAGCCTAGTCAATGACTCTCAACTGAATTTGTATCTATTTTAGTCTCTTGAGTTTTGTTTTAACAATTTTCTTGTACTGAACCCCTTTTATCACTAAGGCTTTCGAAGGTGCGAGAATAAAATGTGAAAGCAAAATTGGAAACGAAAGCAAGAGCAAAAAAGAAAACAAAGACCACCATAAAGAAAAAAAAAGAGAAACTGTTCAGAAACAAGATTCTGAAAAAAAACGTGAAAGCCAAAAGGCAAAGTTACAAGAAAAACAAGAGTGCAAAGCAAATCGGAAGAAAACGGATAAAAAGGAACCCGATGTCAAAGTCAATCACATGGAAGTTAAATGCGTCAAGGAAACAACCCAACCGTGTGCGCAGAAAGTAAAAGATCCTTTAAAAATGGAAGACAATAAAATGCGTTTGAATGAGAAATCCCAGCTTAAAAAGGAAACAGTACCGAGAAAGACCTTGGCAATAACTCAGAAAATAGCTGCCAAAAAGAATGAAAAAACAACAACAGGTGCGGGCAATAACTCCAGTTCAAAAAGCAAAGTACAGTTAGACGCCAAAAAGGTGAGTGTTCCTTTTGGTGCCCTTATTTATATTGTATATTGAATACCTGTTGACTTATTTGTATTTACTGATAATATTTGTATCTCACGACAAAAATAAAACAATTTTTCTACCAATTAAAAGGCGGAGGACACCCAAAAGAATGACACAACTAAAAAGAAAACAGACAGGAGGGAAGTTGATAAAAAAGAACATAAAATCATAGATAAGCCACAATCCCATCGACAAGCGTCAAGTAAAAAAGAAACCGAATGTCAAGAGCGTCAAGAGAAGGTGAAAAATGAAAAAAGTAGGCAAAATCAAAAAGAAAAAGGATCTGTTGAGTCAATAGCAACTGATGAAGCACCTACCAAGACGGAAGAAACAGCTGGGGAATCCCTTTTAAACAACGGGGATTCCTCAACTCCTAACATAAAAAAGAAGCTAAGCTTGGATGATTACTTCGTAAGTATATTTCGATATATGCATGTGTCTAAAGGTTAACACCAGGCTAACTTTAACTTAACTCTCGCTTTTCATTCATTTAAACTAGAGATTTAAGAAATCAAACGCAACGCAGCAGAAAACGGAGACAACAGAGCATGATGAAAAGAAATTAAAATTGATTGAAAAAGTAAATGAGAAACCGATAATTAGACAATTGCAAAATGACAAACAATCCAAACCGCCAATCAATAATCCTGAAAAGAATGCTGAAATCGGCTCCCAATTGTTGAAATTGGAATCAAGACCAGTTAAAAGCGCGACATTAAATAAGCCAGAAAGTGCAAAGGTTAAAGATAACAAGGTGGTAACAAAGCCGGCGATAAAATTGGAAGTGGTGAAAGGCGACAGACACAAATATCACAAGAGGGATAAGAAGGATCCAATAAGCAAATCAAAAACTCCAACTGATAAAGAAAAAGGCCAGAAGCCAAAAGAGGATCTATTGGTCGAACAAAAAGCAAACGAAGAAAAAAAGGCCAACAAGAGCAAATATAGAGAGAAAATAAAAGGCAATATCGAGAAGCTTAGTCTAGAAGCCAAAAATGAAATAAGAAATGGAAATAAAGCCGAAGTGGAAAATACAAAAGTAAAACAACTAGCAAGTTATAATAAACAAGAACAATCGGGTAGTAAACAAACCACAAAAGCCCATAAGTCTAACGATGATAAAAGATTGGTTGAAGCAGATAAAACTGAACAAAGAGACAAATTAGATGTCAAACAAACAAGTGGCGATAAGCCAACGTTACAAGAAAAACTAAAGGATGTCACTGAAAATCGTCAGAAGTTACAAGAAAAACACAAGGAAGACAAAGAAACCCGCCAGAAAGGTGTAAAGGATAATTCCGGTACTAAATCCAAATCATTTGAAACTAAAAAGCTTGGAAATACACTTTCACTGGATCTAAGACGTGTCGAAAAACCAAAATTGCAAGAAATACCTGTGATCGAAAATATTATTCGGAAAAAATCGGAGAACGTAAGTTACGATAAGTTTCATTTTTTATAGAGTTAAATTATGAAATTATAAAAAATTCCTTATTAGAAACAGATGCCACAAAAAAACAGTTTCGAAAAAAAGGAAGACATAAAAGTACTTACGAAGGAGACGGCAGGAAAGGCAACAACAGATGAGGCCAATAAAATCGCGTTTAAATCGTCTAGTCTTAAAATTACAGAAACCATACCAGCAACAAACAACAAAAACGTTGAAGCCCAAAAGGTTAATATAATCATATATGTTACCTCCATAAACCTTTCTAAATATTTTTGACAGATGGCACAGGAAAAACAAAGCGAACCAAAACCAAAAACTGATGGAATATTTAATTTAAAAGATATAGAAAACTATAAAACCGTCCCTAAATCGGCGAAGAAAAAAAGTTCTATCCAAAAAGTTCAAGCTAAACAGGAACCGAAAGTAATTGTTACTGAAAAGAAAGATTATAATAATATGTCCATTAAAGATAAATCTTATCAAATTGAACAAAGTGTAAGATGTATTGAGAAAGATGCTAAAGATGTGGAAAACTCATTTAATAGAGCTGAAAAAATAATATCAGATGCGGTCAGCAGGTCAACCTCAAAAAGCAGAGGCCATTCAGTAACTCAAAAGGTGAAATCAAATTTGTGTCTTTTAAACATAATTTTTATAGTAAATCCATTGCTATCAAATTTACTAATTACAGGAAAAACAAACGGAGAAGGACCCCAATCCAAGTAATTTAGTTAAGCCAAAAGAAACTGATGCAATAAAATTAAACCCTTCTGATAAGCGGCCAACAAATCCAAGGTCTTCCCAACTTCCGGAAAACAAACAACCATTGGTACCGAAACACCGTAAAAAAGACGAAGAAAAGAAAGCAAACTCATCAGATTGTAAAAAGGAAAAAAACACGAAAAAAGATTCAAGCAGAGATAAACGGATAGATAAGAAGACAAAAAAAGGGAGAGATGACAAAGCAGATGACGCTAAGAAAGACTTGCCCGTTACTGAAAAAAATGTTACCCCAGGCTCTCAAGAGGTAAAAATTATTGGCTACAAAAATATACTTAATTAATAATTAATTTCTTTAAATTTTGCAGACACAGAAAAAACAATGCCAATCATTAGTTAAGACAAGTGAACAAAGCAAAAGGTTAAAGTTATCTGAAAATAAACAGGATAAGCTAAAACATCCACAGCAAGAAGAAAACCCTGCAGATAAACTTATTCTGCAGCTTAAAATTGTTGCTGGTGAAGCTGAATCAATGATTAATGAAAAGTATACAGCTGAAAATAAGGAACTGGCAAAAGCAAAGAAAACATTAGATGAGAGCAAAGTAACAATGTTAGTTTCAAAAATTGATATTGTTTCAAGTACCCAAGAGGTAAGGAACTTTACCAAAAATCAATAAATATTTACACTTACTGTTAATAAACTGATTTACACTGTCGAAATATAGAACAAACCAATAAAATTAGACCAATTAGAGAAGACGCAGCAGGATTTACCTGATGTTAAGAAGGAATTCCCCTCTAAAAGTACAAGTGACAAATACGAAATAGCCGATCAGAAACATATAGCATCTGCTATAGAAGATCCCAATCAGCTCGACAAAAGTAAGCCTTGCCCTTCTTTAAAACTAGGCGCGGATCTTAGAGTGACAAGTGGCAAAGATCGTTTACCAAGTGAACATTCAAAGTTAAAAGAAAATGAAATTGACATGAAGAAAGGTGAGATGGACAAACAAAAGGGGGAAACATGTGATTATACTAAGAAACTTTTCTTCGACTCTATGCAAGATAATGTTCCAAGTTTCCAAGAGGTAAAGGTTCTTCAAAGTAAGCCACTAATTGCTAACAAATTTATAATTGCTGTCTTTTATAGAAGAATGTCTATGAATCAGAGCAGGTTGCTGTTACAACCTTTAACGCATTTAAAAATATAACTCTACCCCAGCAACAAAAAGAGAAAACATCATTTCCCAGTGGTAAGAATTCTGTTTTGGACGCCAAACTAATAATTAAAGAGCATCCCACATATGGGAAACAAGCACAGGAAAAAGAAAAACAGAGCTTGGATAATAATCAGCTATTGGTGCCTGTCCCCAAAAGACAGATTGTTTTTGCACCTGAAAAGGTATGAATTGCTTCTTCATATATGATTCCTCAAATTGTAATCATAATTGTCTCTTAAAGAAAAAACCGAGTGAATCTGATCAAGTACAGAAAATAAGTGTACTTAATAATGCCAATATAGATAAGAATGATAAAGAAGAACTAGATGTGGCTCAAATCGCGAAAAAAGACAAGCAAGAAATGGAAATATTAGCTAAGGCTATGGAACCAACGTCACGCTCTGAAAGTAAATATGTCCCAGTTATCCAACAGGTAAGTTTTTTTCGTTGAAAATACATACGGTAAAATATAAACAAAACCTTTTTACTTTCTCTACAACTCAACTTTTCACAGACCAAACTTTGTGAATTACTTCCGCCACAGAAAACATTTAAGCCGAATATAGTGGACGCAATAAGTTTAAGCTCATCAGAAATTAATGCTGAACAGCAAAAACAGGAAGATCAAATATTGCCAACAAAGGATTCCCAGGAGGTTGACAATAACAAGCAACAATTTACGACTTTTCTGAATGTAGCAGACAAGAAAGAAGCAAGGGACAAGGAAATTGAACGCGAAGACAAATCAAATCATAATCAGAAGGATGAAAAAAAGAAATATAAAAAGAAAGACAAAAAGAAGGACAAGAAAAAGGATAAGAGAGAAAAGCAAAGCTCTGAAAAGACTAAGAAAATTGTACCTGAGTGTGAAAGAAATGTTATTCCGATTCCAGAAACAGTAAGCATATTTTGAAAAAGCCTGCAAAAATTTAATTTATTTGTTTATTAAAAATGTCTTTTAAAGATAACTCATAGTAAATCAGATGAAGTACTGGAGAAAAAAAAATCAGATTATGGGGAGAATCCAAAACACTCCCATCAACAGGAGAAAAGAGCATCTTTTGTAAACGAAATCGACGAGGTTGACAATTACCAGCCTTGCCAGACTGTCAAAAATGACTTAGACCACAGAAAGGGACATTTATTAGATGACAAATCGAAGATTAATGAAATCGAATTAGTTAAGACGGAAGTTGAAAAGAAACTCATACAAGAAATGAAAGAGATTTTCGGAGATTCTGAAGAGGTAATAATTTAAAACAAAACGAAAGCATAAAAACAGTTACGATTAAGTTAAAAAACAAATACTTTTCCAGAATCTCCCAAATGAAGATTTTAACAAAAGTAATTGTTTCCCGTGCCTTCAAACGGATGTACCCAAGGACAAAACCAGTGAAAAAGAATATTTATCAAATGTTAAATTAGTTATAAATGAAGGGAAGCCAGAAGACATGGCTGCAAAGAAAATAGAAAAGAATAGCTTGGATGAGGCTAAGCAAACAGAGTCTGCTCTAAAAGAACTACTTGTATCAAAAAATGATGATGTAAGAATATTTAAACAAAATCCTGTAAAACGCTTTAAGATTATATCAGATTATTTTCAGAACACAACTGAGCAGAGTAAGGCTAATGATGTTCAAAATTCAAATGAGCAGCAAGATGGACAACACAAACTTTCTCAACAACAGGATGAAAATGCATTAAAAGCAATAGATTCCGAGGAGCTTGACAAAAATAATTATTGCCTGGCTGTTCGAAATGACACAGCCATAGAAGGGGCAAGTAAGAACAAACTTTTGTCCAAAGACAAATCGGAGGAAAAAAAGATGCAAAAAGACAAGAAGCAACATAAGAAAAAAGACAAGAAAAAGGACAAAAAACGTGAAAAGGTAATAAAACAAACCGACCAGACCAAGCGAATAATGAACCCATAAAATTGAAATACAAAACCTTTTTTTAACAGGAAAAGATTAGAACTTTAATCAAGGAAACCAAAGTGACTCTAAATATGGATAATTGCCAGAAGGAATCAAGAGATAATGGGCGTTTATCTGACAAATCAAATGTAGAGAAGGAAATGAAGGAGTTGACAATTTCGAAGGATAATTCAGATAAGCAAATCTTTGTTGATCAAACCAAGGTTGGCTGTAAATCAGATAATGCGTCAGTTTCTCAAGAGGTAAGCTTGTTTCTTTAAAATGACCATGAGGTTACCCTGTTAATTTTATTTTTGTCTAAATTTATTATAGATACCGCCACAGGAAACCATTGAGCCGAATATAATTGATGCAATAAGTTTAAGCCTATCAACAAATAAAGATGAGAAACAAAAACTTTCCCAACAGGAAGACTTATTGGTTACAAAGGGTCCCGAAAACCTTGACAATAAAATATTTTGCCTTACCCTAAATCTCGATGCAGAGAGGAAAGAGGCAGTTGGTGAAGGACGTTTATCTGACGAGAAATTACAAATTAAAGAGAAGATGGAAGAAGAACAAAATAAGTCAGATAAATATAAGGTTGAAGGTTTTGAACAAGACCTCGCAGGCTTTATACAGGTAATTTGTTTTGTACTGATACCAAAACTTGAAAGTTAACGTTAGTACATAACGTATTTCAATTGTCTATCCCAGGAAAATGTATCCATATTAAATACAACACAGGAAAAAATTGAGCCGGTTATAGCAAATGTTACAAGTCTAAATTCTCCCAAAAAAAAAGGTGAAAACCAAAAACTGTCTCAACAACTGATAGAAAATGTGACGGAAAGAAAAGATCTTCAGGAACCTAGAATAGAAAAAAACAAAATAACTTTACCAGGATCTGAAAAAGATATTACGGCAGTTTCTCACGAGGTAGTTGAAAAACCAGTTTCTATTAAATAATAATTAAATCCTGTTTGTTGTTTACAGAAAATATCTGAGAAGATAGAACTTTCTGATAACTGTTACGCGTTTGAAAAGAACAACGAAGAACGAACACTTTCCATACAGCAAGTTAAAGTTACGATACCAACAGACCCTGATGAAGTCAAAAAAAAGGATGCAGAGAAGGAAGAGACGGGTGACATGAAGCTCATAGCAAGTGCAAGCTTGAAAA
This sequence comes from Drosophila lacertosa, assembly GCA_004143845.1. Taxonomy (NCBI): domain Eukaryota; kingdom Metazoa; phylum Arthropoda; class Insecta; order Diptera; family Drosophilidae; genus Drosophila; species Drosophila lacertosa. The sequence continues at coordinate 171,290 of SCDZ01000097.1, read as the reverse complement.
TCGAAAATGAAAAGGCGGAAGAGAGAAACAGCAATAATAAAGTGAAGAAAGAGGAGAAGAAAGAATCGAAGAAAGACAAAAAGAAGGACAAGAAAAAAGACAAAAAGAAAGACAAAAAAAAAGACAAAAAAAAAGACAAAAAAAAAGAAAAGAAAAGTCATAAAGACAATGAGATGAAAATATCGGATAATATTCAGATACTTGTACAAGCCTCTGAAAAGGCTGTTACCCAAGGAGTCCAAGAGGTAAAAGTCCTTTAAAGCCTATTTTTATTTTCTAAGATAATAAACTGATATGAAATTTTATTTATCTTGTCCTTATTAATATTACTAAGAGTTAAAAAACTTCACACACCTTATCCATTACAGATTATAAACGCTGAAAAAGAAGCTGATGCTACAAAATCAAACCCATCCGAAAACAGCTCTGAGAAGCAGGCTACTCAAGACCTGAAAGGGTACAACGAAAATGTGCAGGGTAAAACGGAAACTAGTCTAAAAGTGCTTCTAGAAGCGAAAAGCACAGAACTACCATCAGTTGTGCAATTAAAAATGAATGTAAGGGATATATCAGGATCAGGCACTATCGTTCTCCTTGATTTTCAAGATGTAAGCAGCAATAAATGTTTAAGCTCGCCAATAATCTTATCAAAAACTTCTTTCACAGCAGCATACTACAAGAGCGCCTTCAATTGAAAACCCAAAGGAGCTAAAAGACGGCGGTGAGTGTACAAAACCAACTACTCCGCCCATTAAAAGAGTAGCAGATGAACAGGGGACAGCAGACAAGCCTCTCTTAAATTCAAAGCCAGAGAGGCATAAAGCGCAAGTATCAGATGAACGGCAAATACTTCTAAAAGGAACTATTACTAAAAAGAAGGAACAGCAAGCAACAAACTTGACAATTGTATGGTTAAAAAAAGTTATATATTTATATCTTGATAAATATATTTTCCTGATTTTTATCTTTAGCCTCCGGAATTGCTAAATAAGTTAGATACGCCAGAGAAACAATTGGAAGACAGTAAAAGACGACAAAAAACTGGAAAGAAGACAGAAACCGATAGTAAAATAAAATCTGTAGATATAGAGCTCGAGCAAAACGACAATCATGTAAATTCTGTTAATAAAAATCATGTAACAGAAAATAGAGCAATTGGCCATGCAACAATTGATGAAGAAACTATCTTAAATTCAAAGTGCTGTTTAAGCATAGAACCTCTAAAGGTAAAAAATTAAAAAAAAATGTTGACAAAAATTTAAATTTGTTTGCATTTTTTACTTAGAATCTGTTTATTAATAACAAGGTTATATGATTTCTCATACTAAAATTAATAGGAATTAGATGGCGCTTTCAAGACTGATAATAAATGTATATTTGAAGAAAAAAAGGAAAAAGAGATCACAGCTTTGAAGAAAATAACGCAGGAAGAAGGAAATGATAAAATTGAACATTTAAAGATTGAAAATCCTCAAAAAACAACTGCTAAAAAACAAGCGCTTCAACTGAGTGAGATTGAGAATGAAGATCACAAAGATAAGTCTCTAGTTTCTCCACAGCAACCACAAAAGGAAAATATTTCCAAGGAAAAAGAATCAAGTGATACACAAATATCTGAGGTTAAGAAACCGCTTATAAATACACAAAACCTGAAAAGGAAATTAAGCTTGGATGTATATAAGGTAAAATTATATTCAAGAACATTAGTATATTCATATATATATTTATATATATGTATATGTAATCATATTTATTTATTAATTTGTATAGGAAAAAGAAAAAATGAAATTGGATGCGTCACAGGAACAAGAAGAGAAAATTGAAACTGTGACTAAGAAATTAAAGCTAGAAGAACATCAAATCGAAAGCCAAACACAAACTCAACAGCACAAAAATCAGACTGAGATATTGATAGAAATCCAGAAGGTTGCAAAAGTTAAGAGCGCCAAACATAAAAAAGAAAGAACAGAAGAACAAAAACAAAAGAAGAAGGCAAAAAAAGAAAAGAAAGCAAAAAAAAAAGAGAAGGAAAAAGCTAAGAGCATTGACAAAGCTTTATCGGAGAAGGACAAAATCCCTGATAAAATGGAAGTTGAACAACCCAACGAAAAAAAAGATTCATTTGAAAATAAGATTGGCAAAATAGATAAAAATTTTGACGATAAATTAAACTTGATTAAAAGTAATAATGAAACAATGGCAAAACAAAATATGTCAGAAACTAAGGATGTACAACTATCTAAGCCCACTTATGATGCTCAGGAGAAAAAGCAGCCAACAAACCTGGGACATAAAGAAAACATTATTTCAGAAGATACATATATTAACGCTGCTTTCAAATGGGTAAGCAAAGTCAAACACTTTGCATTTATAATTTTCACATCAAATCATTTTTTTTTTTTTTGATTAAGTCTCATCATCGTTCTTTATTTCAGATAACAGAAATTGCAAGCACATGCGGGCAAAATGAAAAACATGATGAGAATGTAAAACCCATGCCAAATGAAAACGTTGATTCAAGAGATCAGCAGCAAGATCGACAATTTCGTACAGAACAAAATCTCGTTAATATGGAACCAAAACCAACGATGGAATCAAAACTAAAAGAATCTGAATATCAAAACTCGGGTAATGCATCAGATGTTGAAAAAGATATTTTTTCAACTGCTAAAGAGGTATCTATGAGTGTCTATTTATTATTTGTAATTTGTTATTCAACTCGAAAAATAATATTTTAAGCCTTTAGCAAATGATAAGAGTCAACAAAAGGTTTTACCAGAGCCAGTAGATTGCCAAGCTTCGATAATATACAGGGCGGACGAAGAACCACAAAAATTAATAAAGTTAGAAAATCTTCAATCAACTTCAGTTTCTACAGAGGTACGAGTTACATAACAGTTAAGTTTAACAATAATTGGCATTTATTATGAGCTAATATTGCAGGTAACTTATAAAGAGTCATTGACTGAAAGCCAGGAGAATTTACCAGACGGTGTTCCAATTGTTAAGGAGGTAAGGATATTTCATTCTAAAGTCCAAATTATTAGTCTTGTTCACTCCAGATTGGACCAGAGTCATACAAACTTTCCCAACAAAATGAGTCAAGGAACAATAATAATTTAAATTCCTTGGAAAGTAACAAGAGACAGCAAGAGGTATCTGAAAAGGAAGAACAAAAATTAAAAACATCTTTTGCTTGCCCGACAAACAGTATGCCAGAAATAAGCAGCACTTTATCTCCAAATGCACATCATGTAATGCAATTCAGTTTAAGCCATATAAAGTGCATTCAATAAAAAAAACATTTTGTAAAAAAATATTCCAGCGTAAAGCAGAAAAGAAACAAGTCGACGATGGGAACCTCAACTTTTTGAGCGTCAAATACAACATGTTAAGGCAAACAGACGATCAACTGGTTGCGACTATGAGAAAATTACCGGAATCGAAAACTGAAGGCAATGAAAAACAAGTGGCAGTTGATTCAGGAAAAAATATATCAGCTATCAGCGTTGTTATGCCAATTGCTAATGAGGTTAGAAAAAGCGGTAGAATAAAAATTATTTTTAAATTAATTTAACTATTTCAGGCTATTCAAGAAAAATCTGAAGAATCCCAACAGTTGAGTTCTAAGCGAGCAATTGAGGACCCTTTATCGTTAGAAAAAAGTGTTAAAAGACTTAAGACGAATATAGAAAGCAAGAAAATTGTTGAAGACAGCGTTGACGATATGGAAAACAATCTAAATAATGAAAAAACAAAGACTGTTCAAACTGAACAACAGAATAATGATCAACAAGAGTTTCCAAAAACAGAATTAGAAAAAAACTTAAAAACAAATATCGAATCTCCTAATTGGGAGATCTTTGAATTGAAACAATTGTTCGATCCGAAATTCAAGACTGAAATGTCACCAATCCCAGAAGAAACATTTAAAACCGCGAAAGTAGAAAATATGAACAACTTAACAACACACAATTCAAAACAATTATCAAATACTGAACAACTCGAGAAAACGAGCATGGAATATAATGTGCAACAGTTTTTTTGTGAAAAGGCTTTTGAAAAGCATCCTCTCTTAGATACGGAACTGAAAACTGACAGAACACTGAAGCCAGGTGAGACTCATAATTATGTAGACTGGGAACAAACTGGAAAAAACTCTGAGCAAAATCAACCACACAAACTGAGTGTTGAACAAGTACAAATTACAAAGAAAATGGAAAACGATGATGAAGGGGCTTCCTTCGAGGACTTGGCTTTAGATTGGGAAAGTCTATTAAATGACAACATAAATACCAAAACAAAACCTTATGTTGAACAAAGTGCAACTGAAAATTATTTAAAACAAAATGAACCATCGTTTATCGAAGAACTTTGGCAACCAATAGAAAGTAAGAGTGAAAATCAAAAGACCAATTTTCAGAAAACACAAATTGAGGAATATCCAACGCATAATATATTTGAAAACAAGGAATTTGTTTTACGGGATCAACTCAGTCAGCAAACTGTTTTACAAGAACAAATTACAACGAGACAGTTGGAAGAGAACTTTATAGCCCTATCAAAAAACAAATCGGTGAATATTACAGCAAATCAAGAACCACAGTTGCTGGCAACTGAAACACTCAACGCGGAAGAGAAACGAGTAGAAGTTACGAACTGGAGATCTGATTTGGGAGATGCTTTATCTGAGAACAGAGCATTTATGGATAAACAGGGAAAAACAGCAACCAATTTACAGCCGAATGACGAAATAAAGTTACAACAAAATATACACAATTCGTTAATCTTTAAAGAATCTTTTGAAAGTTGGGAATCGGATTGGCAAATTGATCTTAACTCTAAGTTGTCGAATACGAATAATGTTGCGAACGAAGAAAAAAAACAAGAACAAGACTCGAACATCAAACAACTAGAAAATAATATGGAAATGACAAAAGATAGCTTGTTAAAAAATGTTGGGCAGACACCGGATCTTGAAGAACGAGCTTGGAAAATAGTAGTTAACGTGGACAATAAGGAATCCAAAGGGAAACTTGTGGATCAAATGCCAGAAAGAAGACAGAAAATAGAACAACCCAGTGTTGAACAAAAATCAATTATAACAGAACTTGAAAGGTATCCAGAAAAAAATGTGGAAAAAATAAAAGAAAATAATATGGAAGTTAGTTTTCCAACAAGAGAGGCAAATTTTAAGAAACCCTTGTTTAATGCAAAATTAAAAATTGTGCCATTGGTGAAACCAATTGAAGGCTATCCGATGGCAAGAAACACAGGCAGGATTCAACCATATCTAAATCCAAGTCCCCAAAAAGTAGGTAAAATTGAGTGTAACAATATTAAGGTTGGCTTATGCTGCTAAGATATTAAAAAGTTTCTATCTTTAAATTCTGTGTGTATAGGATATTCATTAAATTTCTTTTATTTATTGAAAAATAGACTGCCGTTGAAGTCAAAGGAGCAGGAACAGCAAAGGAACAGATTCCTTCAGTTGTGGATCTTTTCAAGAAGCCATCAATGCTTGCAAGAATCAAAACACAAAAAGATATAAAAGTCGTTGCAATCCATAAAGATACAGATGATTTGATACAGATACCAAAACTACCCAATAGTCAGAGTGCTGTACAAACGTCAAGCTTAAAACAACTTGGTCAAAAAGTAGAAGATAAATTGAAGATGTGGCCTCTCGAAAAGGCTCCAGTTACGACAAAACGATGGTTAGATGCAACAACCAACGTCCAAAAACACATTGTTTCAAAGGTAATTATAACTTAAGACAGCGTGTCTTTTAACCTTTGAACGGGTTCGTAAATCTTTAATAATGAATTACATTTTGAAAACAAAAGACAACGAAGTTTTAAAATAAACTGCATTGATTCTATATATTTACATATCGTTTGGCCTGAACATAATCATTTGATTAGGTCAGCTTTGGGTCGAAAGAAGTGCAGTCACAATCAGAGGCAAGTTGTCGTATGCCAGTGAATAATGCGAAAGAGGAAAATCCCTTAAAGGAAATACACATAAGCAGATCTTTGGAAACTGTAAGAAAGCTTGGATGGATATTCAATATTTAATATCCTTATAAAATTGATTTTATTAAATAGCCCATAACAAAGCGATCTGTAGAGCAATCCCTACCGGTAAGTAAGTCAAGCTAAGATGAACAAACAATGCTTGAATCAAATCAACAGGTTGAAGTTAAGACAACGGGAGCGACTAATAGTCAACATGCCTCTAGAGTGAAGCCGGATAGCAGTTTCATGGTACAACCAAAAGTTGTTGCAATACCTCAGGTCAGTTTTATTGTTTTGTCCATAAAATTACATTTAAGACTAAGATTGCAGCTTAAAAACACTTTAAAATTATTTTGAACAGACCATAACCACAACATTCAATGAAATAGGACTAAAGTCTCTTGGCATGCATATGCCAGACTTAAATGCCATAGAAGAAACTAGAGCTCTACAAATGCCCTCAAAAATATTTTCACTAAAGGTAAAAGCACTCTGTTAGAAATATAAATATTTTAGTTGAATTTTTGAAAGCCCAATAATTGATTCTGGTTTTGAGTTTACATTTTTAATTGAATCGATTTAATTAGGTCGTAAAAGATGCATCAATGCCAGGACCAGAAAATATATTTGGCTTGCAAAGTATAAAGTGCACTCCAGCAAGGAATATACCCCCAAGAAATGCTTTGCCTGCGGTATGAGAGTCAGGGTAACTCAAAAACAAGCACAATTAACTTATTTTTTATTAAAGCTTGCTAGCAACATAACTGAGGCTCGCAAAACTCTTCAGGCATCTGGAAATGTGCTGGCTGTCAAAATACCCAGCGTCCAGAAATGTATCCGAGTAGATCCAACGGTAAGTTTTATACATACATATATTACATATACAGTCGAGTCCCGATAATACAAACGGAACTACTTTTAAAATAGATTACTTAAGTAGATACTAATTTTGGTACCCGCGATCCATTTAAAATAAAGGGGACATAACTGTCTACAAAACCTAACGGTGATTGAACTGTAAAAAATATACCATCGAAGTCCGAATTATAAGAAGTTACGAAACGAAACTTTAGTTTATAAGAGGTTGAATATTTTTTGCGTGGCGAAAAAAAATTATTACGTATGGGTTTTTTATGAATTAACGAATTTTTTTTTCAAGAGGACAGCGATTCTTACGAATTATTGAGATTTTCGCTTTAGTGTGAAACAAATTATCGGGACTCGACACTATATTTAAATATATTTTGCAATCCAAACCCTATCCTTTGCATTATAATCATGTTAAGGCTAGAGAAGCAAGTTTCAAGCCTATGGCAAGGAATATGCCAGTGATCAATGACAGCGGTGAAAATTTGGTAAGAGCTCAAAGTTTAATATAATAGATTCTACTAACTGATTTAGTAGCTATGTCTAATAATGAATGTTCCTGAAGTATGCTTAAGTTTCTGCTTACATTTCATTCCTTTAATAAGATTATAACGAAATCTATGGAATCAGCTAGTAAACGATGCATTGATGGCAAGGGGGAAAACGTAGACGGGGAAAGCCCTTCCAAAAGATCTTTAATGATGGTAAATACTAATGTATTACTACGGGCTAAAATGCATTAAAAATTTAATATATTTTTTTTTCCACAGTTAGAGAGCAAAAACCCAAAATTACCCGCTACCCAAGCGAGTCAAATGTGTCAAAGACAGGCAGGCAAGGAGGGAAATTCAGTTAGCCGAATGGCTTCAAAAAAATTTTCATCATCGGTAAGGGGCTAACAAAAGGATATGAACAATATATGTATGTATTTTTAATTCATGTTATTTCAACAGTTTGAGGACAATAAAATGAAGGCTAACAGAATTCTACAAGCTCGTAAGGTAGACCTGGCACCCAACCAACGACATATTATGCCAGTTAATCAAATGGTATGTAAAACAACATTAATTCATAAGTTAAGTTTTTAAAGTTTGAAGCCAAACTAATTTGACACTTACCACAAATTTAATTAGATTTATTGTTTTATTTTTTTTTTAATAGACCTTCGCTGAGGCTAAAGAATTTCAATCGAGGTCGCTGGAAGTTATTGGCCATGAGAGAACTGTGGCTATTGCAAGGACTTCACATGCGGTGAGACATATTTGACAAAATGGTAGAAGCAGCTTATTGTTTATTTTTTTCCTTGCAGTTTGAGGCCAAGAGCTTGGAGGCAACCAGAATTTTACAAGCATTTAAGGAAGATCTGGCCAAGCTGAACGCAGAAAGGCGGCGTTCAACAAAGGTAAGTTTGTTTAAAAAAAAAACCCTCTAAATATTCAATCATAGTCAAGTTGTATGAATAACTTACTATTTTTAAATCCTAGATGTCATCGTTGGACACCTTGAATGAATGGCAACCGTACAAGCTGGAGGACATGAGTAATATCTTCCATGCACGGGTCATGAGAAAGGGACTGTTGAACGGGCCGGGTAATAAGGTGCCGACACGCCGTGAGGCAGCACAGATCCAGCCCCATCTAGCAGACGAGGATGAGGTGGATATGGAGGAAATCGGCGTGCTCGATACTTATAAGTCATACTGCTCCGGCAAAATGAGCGAGAAGCTCGAGGCCATGGAAAACAAGCTGGAGCATCCCGCCGTGGTGGTGGAAAAGTCAACGCTGTTGTCCATGGAGCTGCCAAAAATGACTTATTCACCGGTGCTCTCGGACATAGTGAGCGACGTGAATCTGCTGAGCGCGCTGCAGCTAGAGGCTATGATGTACGCGTGCCAGGCCCACGAGCAGATGCTGCCCAATGGCAACCGCACTGGCTTCCTGCTGGGCGATGGCCCCGGCGTAGGCAAGGGCCGAACCCTGGCGAGCATAGTTAATGAGAACTATAAGCAAGGCCGTAAGCGTGCCTTATGGGTGTCCGTGGCCGAACATCTCCGCTTCGAGGTGGAGCGCAATCTGAGCGACATTGGCGCTCACCTGCAGATTAATGTCGCACCCATCGGCCAGTTCCTGAACAACCAGATTGAACTGTCCGAAACGGATGGCGAGGGCTTCCAGAATGGCATCATCTGCTGCACCTACTCGGAACTGACCAGCAAAACAACGAGTTCACTGGAAAAGTACGACTCTCACGTGACCCACCTGGTCCAGTGGCTGGGCAAGGACGGCATCATCATTTTCGACGATTGCCACAAGGCGAACAGCCTAAGCCTGACCAACAGCGACAAGTTCGTCAAGCTGTGCTCCGTGTTGTTGAAGCTACAGCAGCTGCTGCCGCTGGCCCGCGTGATCTATTCCTCGGCCACCGGCGCAAGCGAGCCGCGCAACATGATCTACATGACACGGCTGGGCCTCTGGGGCCTGGGCACGCCATATACCGAGTTCCTAGAGTTTGTCAACGCCGTGGAGAAGCGAGGCAGGAGCGCTATGGAGCTGGTCGCCGTCGACATGAAGCTGCGCGGCATTTACGTGTCGCGTCAGTTGAGTCTGCGCAAAGTCAACTTTCGCATTGAGAAGGTGCCCATGACGCGGGACTTTCGCAAGTTCTACAACTACTCCACGGACCTGTGGGCCAAGATCAACGAGCAGCTGGCCAAGGCCTATCGGCGCTTACGGATCGAGGCCCGCGTCCAGAAGAGTATCAATCGCCAGTTCTGGGCAGCCCACCAGCGCTACCTTAAGGCCCTGTTCCTGGCCTCCAAGCTGAATCAGATAATCAAGCTGGCCGACGAGGCCAGGCTCGCCGGGCGCGCTGTAATCATTGGGGTGCAGTCGACGGGCGAGTATCGATCCGATGCGCTGCTCGAGCAGCAGCAATCCTGTCTAAAAGGCGTCCCGTCTACCGTCCACACGATCATACATGAGTTTATTGAACGCCACTTTCCAGCGCCCAGTGCCGAGCACTTTGAAAAGCTGAAAACTACGGGCGCCTTCGATCTGACGACGAGCGCTAAGCCCGCGCCCGTCAAGCGTGCTCGCTTGAGTTCCGACGTGTCCGCTGGGGAGGCCGATGATAGCGCTGAGAGCAGCACCGATGATGATGAGACGAAATCCGAGCCTGGGGCGGGGCGCAAACGTCGCCATTCGCGTATCTCTAAGGGTAGCTAAAAATTGCATTTAAATAAAATTATATTAAAAATATATATAATCTTCAGATAAATAATTTTTAAATATTTTAATTTTATAAATTTATTGTCCTTTTTAGCGGAGCGGTCAATGCAACAACGCATTCTGAAGGAGTTGGTTAACAACATGCAGGCGGAACAGGAGGAGGAGGAGGACTTCAAATTTGACTTTGACAGCATCTGCCCGCTAACCGAGCACATCACGGAGATCGAGATGAAGCGCTGCGTCAACGCGCGCGACACTCTTCTGATGAAGATCCAGCAGCTGGCGCGTCGCATGCCGCCCAACACGCTGGACATGATCGTCGAAGGTCTGGGCGGCAGCAGCCAGGTGGCTGAGCTGACCAATCGCCGCGGGCGTGTGCTGAAAACGAGCGAGGGCATCTACGAATACCAGGTGCGCGGCAAAACGGCAACGGCGCTGGACCAGCTCAACTATGGCGAGCGACAGCAGTTCCTGGACGATGTGAAGCAGGTGGCCATCATCTCGGAGACGGCTGCATCTGGCATATCGCTGCACAGTGATCGCAGCGCGACAAACCAGCGGCCACGCACGTACATCAGCCTGGAGCTGCCCTGGACCGCCGACCGTGCCATTCAGCTGTTCGGCTGCAGCATGCGCACTAACCAGGCCAACGAGCCGGAGTTTGTGATGCTCATTTCGGATGCGACCGCCGAGCTGCACCAGGCGAACATGGTGGCCATGCAGTTAAAGAATCTCGGCGCCACCGACATCGATGCGCAGAAGAGCGATTTTGTCGGCCGCGATCAGTCGCTGTGCAACATGAACAACAGCATTGGCAGCAGCGCCCTGGAGAGCGTGTTGCTGCAGCTCACGGGCAGGAAGCCGCTGGAAACAATCCACCTGCCTGAGCAGTTTGAGGGTGACTTTATTGTAAACTGCTGCGAGGGCCTGGCCGGCGTGGGTCTGCTAAATGTGGGCATCAACAATGTTGGCCAAAAGATCTACGCTCTGGCCAGCGGCAGCAATCACATACCCGCATTCCTCAATCGCCTATTGGGCTGCTGCCTCGAGGTGCAGAACGGCCTGTTCCAGTTCTTCCTTAATAACATGTACGCAATGCTGCTGCAGATAAAGCGCACGCGTCAGTACGACCTGGGCGTCATAGACCTGGGCGTGCACTGCGGCACTGTTACGGTGACCAAGGTCATCAGCTTTCGGCGCAATTACGCCACGGGCACTGCGACCACGGAGCTGTACACGATCGAAGTGGAGCGCGGCATGTCCTTTGACAAAGCGGTAACCGAGTAAGTTCACAGACAGCTTGCAAACAATGCGTGCTCACTTTTGCTTTGCTATGCAGATTCAAGAAAAGGCCCCGCCAAGCTCACGAGGGATTCTACATACTGCAGCAGAAGCGCAACAACACCAACTGCGCTATTTTGTGCCTAAATTCCGAGACCGACGCGGAGCCCACAGAGGAGCCCAACGATCCCAGCAAGATCAATCTGGTGGTGCTGCGACCCAACACGGGCACCCAGGTGCGCACCGAGCTGCTTAGCTCGCTGCTCCGGCGCTATGTGAAGGCCTCCCCGAAGGCGGCGCAGCAGCACTGGGACATGCAGTTCACCAAGTGCCTGCACATCTGCTCGCATATGTACTGGTGCTGCCGTTGCCCCTACGGCAAGCGCTGCACGCTGGGCCTGCGCGTGCGCACATACCACGTGCTCTCCGGCCTAATGGTGTCCATTTGGGAGCGCGTCGCGATGATCATCGAGAAGAACGGCCGCCAGTTGCAAATGGTGCGCGTCCAGACGGGCGCCAACCGCACGATTGTGGGCACTGTGGTGCCAGAGTACGCGTATCGTCGGCTCGTCATCGACCTATCCTCTGACGCCACAGTGGACACCAAAGACTTCACGCGCTGAATCGATTAAGTGATCAGGATTCATTGGTTTTTGTTTTAGTTAATTTATTGATATGTATTAACATACTATGTTTTCACTCTTAGCTTCCTTTTGCATGTGGATAATTGTATACTGTGAAAATTGATTTTCAATTAGCTTTTTATATAAGTTTCAATGTACTTCATATTAAAGCTATGAATTTACTTTATAATCCGTTAGACTTATTTACTACGCTTATATAACTATGAAAGTATTCTTTCTTAACAATATATACCTCGATATATTTAGTTAAAATTCGTCTGAATTTTTTTTAAATAGTTTTCTTTTTGCCTCGGGCAACTTTTTGTTTTTCAATTTCATTATTTGCACTCATTATCTTGTCGTACAGTCACTTAGGGAGTTTTCCAGCTCGCTGGATTCGCAGATTGTCGCCGGTGTCCAACAGCATAATTACAAGTTGAACAATCGAATTTGTGCCCAAACGGCACTTGCCAGCGCTGGGCGTGGCATGGTCCACTGCCACAATTTGGGGCGATGCTGTGTGCTGTTACGCCCCATTAACGAGGCCGCACCACCTCATGCACATATACAAATATATTTATATAGATAAGTACTTATAGATACAAAGCCAAGCACGTTAAAATTCAACCTTCAATTTCGGAATCAATAACCAAAAGTGCCCACACCTCCTAACAACAACAACAACAACAACAACAACAACAGCAGCGACAACAACGACGCACGCCTCAAATATACAACACTGAGATTTTTTTAGGGGACACATTTGGTTATAGTCGACCATTTTTGTATACCCTTACAAAAGATGGATAGAAAGTTGTTAATGTTTTTGGTAAAAAAGATTATGTAACGCATTTTTAAAGACATCTCATACATAAACATGGAAGATACATAATAATAGTAAAAACCAGTATATGTTTTGTTGTTAAGGCTTGTCTTAACGTCTGCCAGTGTATTTAATATTCGGCTTATCGCACACGGCTTTTTATAAACCTATTCTTTACTTTTTTTTGACTGTATATTATTTTATAAGCAGAATTGTTGTTCGTGCCGATGCCACAGCTGCGATAGAAGCTTTTGGGCACGCCCATTTTTTTTTCTTGTATCTCAATCAACCCACCTTCAATGCCGCCCACATTTTGTGTGTGCTAATTTGTTGTGAAATTTGCGCATTTATTGTAGTTATTGTATCGTGTACTAGGCATATACATACATATATATTTATGTATCTAAATACAAATCCACGATAATCGAGAGTTGACAACCACCAAGCTCATGGATGGGTGGTTTGGTGGTTTCAGCGCAACTTTTATAGCTAACAAGATTAGGCAGAGGTAATTTTGAATTTGACATGTAATTTAAAATGCATTATTAAGTGGATATACATTGATCAATGTGAAACTGCAGTTAACGATATTTTTGGTAAAATCGAAAGGAAAATAATTCGTTTTTAAAAGCATTTTTACCCCAGTGCATAATTTCTATTTACTTATGTATATGTAAATATGTTATAGTAATAAACACAGTTATGCATTTTTTTATTTCCAAGGCTGTGCAAATATTTAGATACAAATCACTAAAAATTAGGAAGTGATGTGTTTACACTTTAAAAGTAACTCGTGCTTAAATTATCTTATAACATTGATTTCTTTAGTTTAAACTGGAAGTAATATGTTCAAAGGCATTCATTAATTGGTAGGCAGTATTGATAACAATACAGACGACGATTTGGCATTTTTTTATTTATTAAACTTTGCAATATGGCTTGACCTTTTTTGTACGTCATCTTAAAATGCCATTTGCAGATATTTCTTAGTCAAATTTGGCCACAGAATGACAGTTTTCATACCGGGCGGAACCCTCAACAACAACAGCCCAGACATACGAAAGCAAAAACAGTTTTCATTATTATCGCATTTAAACGTATTTTTCAATCAATTTTATTATTGTACGCATTTAAATACCTCACGCAGTACACAAAAAATTGATTTCAGGTTTTTCTCTGAGCTTTCAGGCCGTTTCATTTACCTTTATTATGCATGGCATCTGTTTGTAAATACGGTTTTATATTTATTTAAAGGCAGAATTTGATTTATTGAGACAATGAAATTCCTTAATTTAGGCAAAGAAAAAAATCACAAAAATCAAAGGAATTTTTCTAAATAATTATTGGGGAATTTGGATAACAATTTTCTCGTAACAATTTTTTATAAAAAATCGCTTTTTGAGAACTTACGCATTTGTTGGCTGGAATAAACGTGTTTTTACTTGCTGCAAACTGGGGCAAGACGAAAACCGAACGATAATTGCCTATAAATGTAGCAATTAGCCGCAGCGCCCAAAATCCGCCTGGTTTTTAAAATTTGCGTTGCGTATACGCAACGTGGCCAAAGGCGCTGCCGCCGCGTTGCATGTGGCAACATTGCCCAGGAAATGTCAGAGCTTATCTGGCGCACTTATCGCATTCAGAGTCGCTCCAATCAAATTGAAAATTGAAAACTACAACAACAATGATGCCTTATGTAAAAAAAAGGCGACAAATCACATGACGCATAAATATGCAACCCACCTGGTTGAATTGAAGTGCGTTTTAAAAGAGTATTCAGATAACTGTGAACATGTCAACAACTAAAAATAAAAATAAAAAAAAGTTGGCTTTTAATTTGTGAAAGATTTTTTGGCGAGCTGACTTGTGATCTGCTGGCTGCGGGTCTGTTCGTTTTTTTAGGGGGCCATTCAGCATGGCCGGTGGTGGAGTCGCTGTTGCCGCCTAGCGACTGCCTTTTAATTAAATTAGTTTTGGTTTTATTTATATTTGCATTTATAGCTAAAATAATTTCGGCTACCCACGTGCCTGCCGCCCGTCTGACCCCGCTTTGCCCCTGCCTCGCGGCACTTTGGGGCAGCCATACAAATGGAAGAAATAAAAAAAACCCCTAAAAACGTTCTGATTGGAAATATTTTTGGACGGCGTCGACAGCAACAGCAATAGCAATAGCAATAGCAGCAGCAGCAGCTGCTTAATTGAGTTGTTTTATTAGTTTTTGCCGGCCAAAAGGCAGTTGTCCGGCCGAGAAGCCGGAGGCATGTGATCGCAATATGCGGCTCTCAACTTGCGCATACAATTGGAAGGTGCAATGCGAATGGACATCTGGAGCTCAACCTGATGTCATGTGACCAACCAGAGTTTAGTTTAAATGTTTGCACTCGATTAAACTATGTTATAAATGATTTAACTTTTCAAAGTCAATACAACTCATACATCAAGAATACTATATGGACACATAACTGTATATCTATATGCTTAAAAATTAAATAGTTTGCTTGCATCTTTAATCCTTTGGCAATCCTTTTAAAGAAACAGTAAGATGTTTGAACGTAAACCATTGTTGAGCATTTTAGAGCCACAGCCCATTTGAAGAACAGCTCAAAGACTCTGCCTCGTCGCCTTGGCCACGTGCCGCATAGACGGACGGGAACAAAGTGGCAAGTGGCAGTGGATGCGTTCTCATATGTGTGGGGCTTATATTGTATAATTTATGAATCGATGGCGTTGTGGGTTTCTGCTGTAGCGACTGTGAAGCCGCAGGAGGCAGGATAACAACAGCGAGCCGTCGCGAATAAAAGCCTTCTTGCGTATTCAATGAGTTTACCTAAACACTCGACTGTCAATGTCTGCAGTCAAGGGTCGACGCCGACGTCCCAACGATTGCCCATTGATATGTATGAGACGTACGTGGGACAAGCAAGTTCTTGGTAACCCCCCCCCCCCCCCCCGTCGTCCCCACGGCCATGTGGCCAGCGCTCCAATTGTGGCCCCCTGGGGGTCCACGATGCTGCTGGTGATTGTTGTTTTTGCTGCGACACCAACTAAAGCCGCCTAACTGTGATTTCAGCGTTAATTACGTATACGCAGCGCGGCCCAAGCGCTATTAAAGCCGACCACGCGTCTAATTAAAGCTGCCAAAAAAAAACTGAACAGAAATAAATTAAATCGAGTAAAATAAAAAACCAAAGCTATCATGATTTTAAAAGGCCCAACCCAGACACGGGCACACCAAATGCAATTAAGGTACGACCCGTAACATTTTTCACCAAATTCGCGAGGCCGCAACAACTGCAACAACAACAACATACTCCAAAGGCAACAATTGACGTTGCTGGCTGCACTTTACACATGGACACGGCCAACTGGTTTATGTGCGGCTTATACCCTATACCCAAACTGAATTATCCACTGCTGCGGAATTTTATACAAAACTATAAATGGGGCAAACTTTTAACGCGATCAACAGTGAAACGAAATGAAACTCTTCTCTTTCAATTTTTATTGAAATGTACTAGAAAAACTAGTTATTTAATACTTGTTGGCATTAAAAAAATTTATTTTTCATCTAATTTGAATATTTGTTATCTTAATAAATATTAATTAAGGCTAACCACAATTCTAATTGATTAAGGAAACTCTATTAAGTGATGACTAGTTTAATTTTTTATTTTTTTCAGTAGCAAAATTTTCAACTAAGAAGTTTTTAACTTAATAAGTAAGACTGAGTAATTAGATAATTGTGCTTATTTTGTTGGGATTTTATTGACTTACTTGGCATAAATAGCTGATTGCTATTACCGTTAGAATTTTCCACACCGCTTAAAGAAGGGCATCAATATGTTGGTTTACTTCGTCGCGTGCGTTTTTTGTGTTTTTTGTGCTAGCAACCAAAAAGTTGCGCCAGCTAAGCTCGCAACCAAGTTGGCAAAAGGGGCAAGTGGTTTGGTCAGCAGCGTCGTTGCCATTGTTAATGTGGTTTTCCACGTTGCAGTTGTCGTTGCACTTGTAGTTGCTGCTGTTGCTGCTGCTGCTGCTGCTGCTGTTGTTGATGGTGTTTTAGTAGCTCGCCTGGTCGCCGCTGTTAGCCGGATCGCTTCCAGGCCACTTCACTTTATTTACCGTTCGCGTAAGCGTTAAGTGCGAAAACACCGCCGGCAGCCACAACGTCGCATCGAACTGCTCTCGTTTTTTATGGCCAGTTTATTGAAAAGTCAACCCGCCAACCCAGCAACCCAAAGCCGCCAGCAGCCAGCAGTTGAGCGCAGGTGATAAAACTAAAACGTTGCGTAAGGCGATGCCCGCCAAATGGCCAAATGGCTAAATGGCTAAATGGCCATTGGCCGAGGCACTTGCACTTGTTGTCTGTTGTTTTTTCTGATTTTCATCTGTTGTTTTTCTTCTTGCTGCCACAATTGGTCCGTCGCTTGCTTTGGAGCTGGTCGGCGGCAACGTTTCCTTTTATGAGCGCGGCCAAAGGAAGTGCCCGCAAGTGCAGGGAAGTGCCTCGTCAGCTCAAGCACGCGGAAATTTATCAATGGCCACTTGTGGGCGGCCACTGTGGCCGGCGGACGGGTCAACAATTCAAAGAGATGCATTTGATAAGCAATCCAATCAAGCACACACACTACCCCAATTCAATTTCAATTTATGTGCGAAATTTTAAAAAACTTGACGGCAGTAACTTATTTATAAAAATTTTAAAGAAGTTTAAGCAAGCAACGATTTATATATGACATATGTATACTTATTAAGTATAAAGCATTTTTATTGTATTATTTTATCAAGTGCAAATTAAAATATTATAACAACAATTATTGCACTTAAAGCTTAAAGTCCTATACGAAACTAGATATTTAGTTATTCAATTTACACGTTGGTCTAATTTTGATTTGTTTTCTTTGTTCTTTTCGTACTTACATACATATGTGAGTTTGGATCAATAAATACCTCTATTTGAGGGTTGGGGGCGTGGCTGAGATATGTTAACTGAATTGTTGTGTAATTTTATCTATGAAATAGCACTTAACTATATTGCAGACTAATATATTTTAATAGAATTCGGAGAAAATGTGTTGAGCTTAATGGGGAGAGTGTTGAAAACAGAAAAAATTAACTATAACGAGAAGCAACCTTGCTTTTTCATAGCTAACAAGCGCACTTACAAGTAAAGGGTATCTTTTGACTAAATCAACTCCAATGCGCATCAAAAATAAAGTGTTGCAAGCAAGTGCAACAGAAAAAAAGAGGCAGTATTAACGGTATAAAGTATTTTTAGATTCGAGATAACGCTGATAAACTAAGTGTCTCTAGCAATTTGTTAGTGGTAAGTCTAAAAGATTAAAGGATTAGGAGATTGCAAGTTTGATAGAAGTGCCCCCGTCTAGTCAGTTGATTTTGTCGACAACTCCCACGGGCACCCTCGACTTATTATCAGCAAACTTTTATCTTATTTGCGTATCCACTTAAGCGTTGAGCAGCCTGCAAAAGCCGCCCGCACGCCGCCCCCGCAATACAAATACAAGCATCTGTTTGGCATTCAAATAATTGCCGCCAAACGTATACATATATAATAAAGACGACGCCCCGGCGACAGCGCTGCCAGGTGCCAATGAAGTTCGGCGAAGCTTTTACTTTGTTTACAAACAACAACGAAGCTTTCGCCGGCATTGCAAATCGCTCCCACAACGTAGAGAGCGAGTTCACTCTCGCGTCTTCTGCCTCTCTTCGCTCTCATACGCTGTCAATGGGTGCGCTCAGAGAGCGCCTGCGCTGCAAATGTCAAAATTGCAGTCTAAAATGTAAGCGAACGAAAAATTGTGAAAAGCGAGAGGCAGCGAAAAATATAAAACAAATAAACTTAAATATACATACATGTATGTTTAAGCAGCAGCCCATCAGAGCGCCAGCGATCAGAAACAAAAAAGCAACAGACGCGGCCATAGAATAAATTATAGATAATTCAACTCTTTCACAGACGTCACAAAATATCCAATTCGCATTTTCACGGTTCGTGCGTCGCGTCTCGTCCACAGACAAACGTTGAACACTTCTTGTTGCTTGCCTTAGTTGTTTTTGTTGTATTTTTTTGTTTGCTTAGTGCGAAGGCATTTATGGAATAGTTTCCAATAAATCTCAAAGCAAAGCTGTATGTGTTTAACGCATTGAGCGGAGTGTTATGAAACGCGTGTGCTCAAACTGAAGCGAAACAGTTACATATTTCCAAACTATCGTGCAATTATTAGACGATATACCCTAACAGCCAACTGTATCAGGTATAATATACATAGCGTGCGCTTGTGACTTCTGCAGAGTTCACTTCTTTATTCAAATTGTTTTGTTATGCCTAATTAAATGGTGTGAAAATTGACTGCTAACAGTAAATGATGAGTCATATGCTGACCGTGTAGCTGGTGTTGCTGCTGTTGTTGTTGTCGCACACGCAAGCGGCCCATGGCCTATGGAGGGGTATTTTTAGACCGCGGTCAATACGTTCATTACTGCGCCCCCTTGGTCTCACATTCGCGTAGTTGGCAGATCGATATATTAAAAGCTACATACCTACATATTTATAATTTTATTTATATTTGCCAAATGTCGATGTCAGCTCCATAACTAAAAACAGCAGCAGCAGCAGTTACAGTGTACATACATTACTGCATATATGCATCTTGTATATATATATATATGTATGTATATATATTTACATGCGTGCATACATACATAAATATTTATATGTGTTGTATGCGTTTAACAACAGCAAATTCAACGAGCAAGAGCAGTAAAATTTTCGCAGCATTCTTTTGGGCGGCGCATGTTAATTGCTTTGCTTTTGTTTGTCGCTTTGTTTCTGTTTCTGTTCCTGTGTATTTTTTCCTTTGTTAATTATTGCTGTTAATTGAGCGCCATGTTTACACGTGAAAAAAAAGAGCATAATGTTAGCGCTGTGTTTGCGTTGAATTGAGTGCGATGTTTACACGCCAAGTGCCCAAAAACGTTTACACGCCACAATTGCCATTTTATTTGTATTATTCTTTTTTGCTTTTACGCTACGCGGTTTAATCGGTGTTTCGTTCATATGAAATAGAGGAAAATGAAAAGTATTTATACATCTAGTTAGTTTTTCGTTTGACACAGAAAAACATTACGCTTTTGTAGTAGGAATTAGCAACACATTGTCACGTGTGTGTTGTGCCACAAAATATGCAACATCTACGGAGCCTGCCTACTGGTTAAAAAAAATTGCTTGCGAATTTTTTTTTTCGAGTTGGGGGCTTAACAATTTTTTTTCCGTTCTCTTTTTACTTTTCGGTAAAATTGTTGAAACTAAATTTGAATTGTTGGCACCGACATTACACACACACAGACACACACACACCACTCACGCACACACACACACGTAAACACAGAGGCGTCCACATATGCATTGTCAAAGTATTGCTGTAGTTTTTGCTTGCAAATGTGCTCCATGGCTTTTATTAACTTGCCGCAAGTGTTGAAGAACTTACGCAATTCGCAGTTAATCCAAGCAACAACAGCGACTTCCACAAACATAACCAGAACCAGCGCAATAGCAACAACAGTGTCTGTTGCGTCAACAACAACAAGCACAGCTCAAACAGACAAAGCAAACACAACAACATTCAAAATTACTTATTTCGACGCCCTGCTGCGACATTTGAGCACCAGCAGCTGCGCTTCAAACTGTCAACGTCAGAGCAAAAACAACGGCAACAACAGCATCAACAACAGCAGCAGCAACAACAACAACAACAACAACAAGAACAACAACAACAACAACAACAGAAGCACAGTCAAGACAAGCAAGCGAAACAAAAGTAAAAGCTGCTGCTGCACCTATGCGAACTTAAGCAAAATGACAACAATGTCTCAAGAAGCCGCTGCCAGCATGGCGCAAGCACAGGCGGAGGCTCAGGCACAAGCTCAGTTCGCCAGAGAGTACTACGACATACCCTTTCAAGTAAGTCAAAAAAAAAGAGAGAAAGAAGAGAGGTTGGAAGAGCTGGAGAGTATAACACACGCACACACAGAGACACAGGCGGGCTGCAGACAGGCATCAATCAGCTGCAGCAGCAGAGCTTATTAGCTTGCTGTACCAATTGTGTCAGTCAGACACACGCACACAACTACACACATACGCACACACAAACACTTGCACAACATTTACTTTGCTCTGATGATGTTCTTTTGTGCACCTAATTGCTTTCACTGCGCTGCCATCTTCTTCTTCTTCTTCTTAACATCCACTTCCTTTTCAATCTTTTGTCACACGCAACCAACACAAAGATGTCTCTTCCGAAGAGTGTGTGTGCATTTGTGTTCATGCTGCAGCGTTTCGATACGCCCCCCTTTTTCTATATCTTCGATTTTATCTATTGCAGTGTGAAATGAACGACTCGGCGCCCAACACGCCCGGCTCCTGCTCGGTGCCCAAAAAATACTATCGCCAAGCGGCTCACAGGTAAGTCCCAACTGATAACGTTTACTTAAATCAACCACATGTCCAAGGACATAAATAAAGCTAACAAAAGGGGGGACTCTAAATGCAGAATTGTTGTAAGCCATACATTTAATTATTGCTTTGCATTCGAGCAGTTACAAGTTAATTTGCCAGAACGATTTGTTTAAATTCGTTGGAGCTGTAAAGAATATATTCAAGATTTTCACATTCGTCTCTTTTTATACATAACATATGTACATACTTATGTGTATGTGTATGTGTGTATTAATGTTTGTAGATTTAAAATCTACAATATTCATCTATAGAAATCAGCAAATCATGCAGCAATTTTGATTGGTCTAAGCTATCACTACCAAAAAGCATGATCGCTTTTCAGTAAGTATGTACATATGTAAATGGTTGGCCCGATGACGTCACACGAGATCCATGCTGGGGTTTCAAATGCAACGTTTACAGCGAACAGTAAACTCAATGTGGGGCTGACGTTGCGAGCCTTCTGCTCGGTTCTGTTTTTGCTCATTAGCCTGCCAAGTCTAAACGCGCCAAGTTCTTATCATCAGCGTCACTTGTTGTTGTTGCTATTGTTGTGAATTTGTGCTTTGTTGTTGTTGTTTTTTTTGTTCCTGAACCCTGCGCTAGAAGGTGACATAAGTCAAGCAACCGCGTCAATTCAACGACGTAGTACGTACGCCTTTCGTGCCTAAAAAGTGTCAAGGTTAACTTAAATCTATTGAAACTAATGCATGTTACATAAATATCTTTATTTATTAAGTACTAAATAATTGGAGTTCTCTAAAATTGACTTAAACTATTAAACTTGGAATACAATACAGGTTTCACAAAGTTTTTTCTGACTTTGACTTTGGCAATTGTAATTGAAAATATATGTAAATACATATGTTTTTAGTTTTAAACTTTTAAATTTGTGCTAAATTCTAAAGTTTGAATTTCTTTCTTTACAACACTTTAATTCGTTTCGCCTGCAACTTCGCTCAGTGTATTGCAGAGCACAAGAACTCAGCTCTACGAGTTTGTGGAGAGCGCTAATCTCTGCCCACATTTCAAGAATTTAGACTGTTCAAGTCCAATGCCAAATGCAAAACTGCGGCCACCTTATCGCCTTATCTGAGAGCAGAGACTAAAGCAACGACAACGACAACAACAACAACAACAACAACAACAACAACAACGACAAACACAACTATCCACACACATGCAACGTTTGTACATGAGAGCGTTCGCGTATTTTTTGATACACTTCAAGACAAGATTATATTGTTATTTTGTCTGATTTGTCACACTTGAAAAACGCAGCGCTACTCTGAACTATGAATCACTGGGTATAACTAATACACTTTACTTGAAAGCTCCATTACATACATACATATATCTGAAAATAAATATAATTAATATATACATATAGGCTTGGATAGGGCAATATTTTTTTTTTGTATATTTGTTAGCTTTGCTTAGCTGGTATTAATTTAGTATTTACACGTACCCCAAATACCCTTCCAAAAGGGTCAATACAAAATGTTGACGACAATGAAAGCGCCTCTTTTCGATTCTAGGAAAATAAAGAAAAGTAACTGTTTTAAATGAGAAATCTTATTATTAAATATTAACATGTTTCCAAAGATATTTTGTAACTTAGCACAACAAGGATTATTTAATACTATCATAATTCATTTATGCACAGAGTATTTATTAATTGCGAATTAATTATAATTTTAATATTTTTTTGAGTAGTTTGCTTTTATATTAACAACCAGTTTGCAAGGCAAGTTCGCGGATTTTTAAGTGGGCACTTTGGGCGAGTGTCAACTGCATTTTCCAATTAGACAGTCAGCCAACGACATACATACATACATACTTATTTTTATGTACATATACGAACGTATGTATTTTTCTGTCAGTTCGTGCCTACAGATAGCATAGTAAATAAGTCGCTGGCTGTGTGGATCTTAGTATCTGGCTGTCGAACTTGCCACGTAACGCAACTGACATTGACACACAGCAAACTGCCTGACGCCCAATTTGAATACCCTATCCCCCCACGCTGAAGCAGTAGCAGCCTATATAATAATATCTCACATTTCGGATATTTTGTGCCTTCGGCTCTAAGCATATTTGCAGTTGCTGTGCCAATATTTGCCTATTTTTGTTTTCGTTCAATGGAATTCGATTTCAATTCTTGTGGCTGCTGTTTTTTCTTGCTTTTTAATCAGCCAATTTTGTAAATTGAAAAGCTATCTTAACTAAGAGCAAATAAACAGATTACCAGCAGAGTGAACAAGAAGGAGAGGATGCGAGTTGAGCAAATCGATTGGTTTTTCTTTCTCAACGTTCTTATTCCACTTATGAAATTCAAATATAAACACTGAGTACATGCGCGGAATGCGAGCGAATTATGAATAATGAGCTCTAATTTTAGCCATGTTTATCGTTAAAATTGTCGCAGCTCCAGCCGCAACAAAATGATAACTCCGAGCGAAAAGCAAAGATAAGTTATGGCCAAGATTATAAGATTTACAGCTAAGTTATGGAGGAGATCGAGGAAATATGTATTAAAATAATAATTAGGCATATAAAGATTGATACAGATATATACTAATTTTCCCCTTACATGATCTTTTTCATTGAAATCAAAATGCTTTATGTTAAGCTCACACATAGACCCAAAAATTAAAACTCACCTGGTTTATCATGTAGTCATTTTGTAATTTGGTAATAAAGCAAATCGTGTGCCTGACAAAGTCACCCTTGATACAGACCAAAATATTGAGATCCGAATACAAAGCGACCTCATATCAGCATACATATGTATGTACACACATACATACATATGTATGTATGTATGTCTGTATACGGACAGACAGCCCGTAGCCAGTACGGGCTTATAAAATATTTATGAAACCACGCACAAAGCACACTCAACAAATCATTATTATAATTGGGCAGACAGAGTGCGTAAAATCTTTGCGTATAAATGACGGCTGATCTAAATATGTGGCAATAGTTATTTCATATGCGAAAATATGCAAATAGCATATTACTTAGTATTTTACAGTGTTCGCTCGATAATTGCAAACAGCGGTTTTTTTCTTTTTAACCATTTACTCCTTTAACGTGTATATTATATTGCGTGTTCGCTGTAGCATTATTTGTTGGCCGCACTATCATTGCAGATATATACATACATACATAGTTTATATGGCTCCAATAGCGAAAATCAAAACCAATTTGTCAGCTAAAGGTGTCAAAGCATTCAAATGTTATTTGCATATCCAGAAAATCGAATTAATTATGTAAACAAACATCTGTATGTAAATATGAACTAACAGATTCATAGTTTATCGTCGCGTATTTTAACTATCTTCATATTTATTTAAAATATGCGTTTCACTTTTGAACAGACAGAAAACGACAACAACAATAATAACATCGAAAAATTTGACAAGCTGCTTAGCCAAGTCACAAACCCACGCACAAAACGCACGCCCAAACTTATATTCAAGTTGGAGTTCAGTTGAATTGCGTATATGTATATATGTGTGTGTGCGTGTATATGTCGTCTTCTGCTTTGCTTGTGTTATTTATAATTTCTCGTTTGTCTTTAAAAGCGTCTTCCGACAAGCACTTCGAAATTTCCCTAGGCCCCAGCTATTTTCTAGCGTACTTGTCTATTCGCTTTATGGCGTGAAGATAAAAAGCATATTGAACCAACCAATACCAGCACAACGAAGTTTAAATGCCCTATATGTATATGTTTATGATGCACACAAAAACAACAAGCGATGATACAACAATTAAAAACGAAAAAAAAACAAAGCTTTTGTATTCCTATACGTATGTTTGTCTACTCACAATTTGTTATTTTGTGTGTATTTGTATTACTATAGGCATTAGTCATGTTAAAGTTAAAATGCCCTGTGCAAGAAGAGAGGCAAAAAGCCCACTATATTTTGTATTTATTGCATAAAAGGCATTAAAACAACAACGACTCAAATCAGCAGCAACAACAACAGCAGCAGCACACAGCTGTGCTGCGAGCGCGCCTGCTCTTTGAAACGCAAATGTAGAGAGTTTTCGTCGGCGACGACGACGGCGACGCCGCTGCTACTGCGAGTGAGAGCATGCGCGCGACGCTCAGCTGCCAGCGTTCTCTCAGTGCTGCTGCTTCCTTCCCATTTCTACTACGTTGCATTCGCAGAGCGTCGCCGTCGACGCCGCCATCAGTTGAAATTCGAACGTTGACCGAAATTGTTACACTCGTCACAAACTCTGCACCGCAAAAGGCAAACAAAATAAAGAAACGAAGCAATTGTTATTATAAATTTGTATTTGTTATATTTTTTTCGTGTGTCTCTCTCACTCCCCATATATATATATATATAATCATATATATATGTGTGTGTGTGTGTATTCTGTGATAAGCATAAATTGTCAAAAAGAGAAACGCTAAACTTAACCAATAGTAAGCAGCAGTACTTTGCGTGCCTTCAGCCCACGCTCAAGATCATTCCATACACGCACACAAACAGTCGCTGCCTCTGCTGCTGCTGCTGCTGCTGCTGCTGCGACGCTGCCAGCGCATAGATTCGTGACGTTTCTACAGGTAGCTGATAAGGCGCTGTACTTTTCACATTTCGCACACTCGCCTTCTCTCCATCGCGCTCACACACGCACACAGGCACACACACGCACACACACTTGCTACGTGCACACTGAGCTGACTAACTTAACTGTGCTTATTGAGCGCTCTACAGTCACATTGGTTATCGGCAGCGACGTCGACGCATCGTCGCAATTTTGCTGGCATTGCTCTTTGGCACCTTTGGCTAACCAGTCACAGTAGCAGCTACAGCAACAGCAAAAATAAACAACTGACGAAAATGCCGGCAATACCAAAACATCAGCCACAACAACAACAACAACAACAACCTAAACAACATTCCAAAAAAAACAAGTGCGATCCCAGCCCACGCGAACGTACACAAACCATAGGCGAAACGGACATGGATCAGTCGGTGCTTAATGGCCTGCCCCTGGGCGTTGACGGGGCCAACAGTTATCACGGCCACAAGCGCCAGTTGGGACACAGGTGAGCAACCAACAACAGTAACCAGTTGAACCGTTAGGCGTTACAACGATCAGATCAGTCCAAGCGCTTATCAGCTGAGTCAACAGTCGACAGCCGAGTTCTTTCTGCCAAGGGTCGTCAAGCTTGTTGTTGTGGCTATGAGTGAAAAGCCTCCTTTTGTTAGCCTCATCTGATTATAGCCTTCTATTCTTGCGTATGTCGACGACAGACGATGACATCTACAAATTGCTTGTTATCTAGCTTTCTACATCTGCCTCAATATTTAAATGTCTTACATTTTATGCACATGTTCTTCCTGTTCTATGCGGCATGTCTAATATTAATAGCGGTCATGCTGTTCTTAGATGCACTCGAAAATGTCTGTAAACATTGAACGCAGAATGTATCTTTTATCTCGTTGACCATATGGTGAGGTATACGTTTGTCTGATTTAACAGAATTGAAATACTTATAGCAAATGTTAGTTAAGATAAAATTCTTAAAAATTTGACATTAAAAGCTTAGAGCATATAGATAATCATAAATAGGTTAGCAAGGATTTTCAATAAGTCAATAATCGCAACTCTGTTAAAATATTGTAGTAAAATGTAAGAAGGGGTCTATTAAATCATGTTGCCAAATTTTGCAATAGATCTAAAAATGTATACTTGATGAAATATGTGAAACGATGCTTATTGTTTTAATTGCATTTAGGCGATCAATTAAAAACGGTTGCTTAATATTGTTTCATATTTGTTTGTTTGACAAGTGCTTACTGGCTGCTATCTTCGTTATCAAATATCCCTTAATCCAATGCGTAAACCCATAACTTGTTCATTCACAAAACAGGGTTATCTTTCCGCTGGTTATCAACTGACTATCTGTCAATCTTCTTATGCCCAATGGCAGGCTTTATATTTATTATCGATTTTCCAATCAAGCTTACTATTGACTTGATACTAATTTTTTTTGCCTATATATTTACACATATATATGTATGTATGGATATACTATATATACTCCCACCTTAATCATCATTTAAAGCTTAAGGCTCGCTTAACTCGCTTTCACTTTGTTCCTGTCCAGAAAGATTGCATCAATTTGCATCTTGCATTTGTATTCGAGATACGTTGCATATTTTGAAGCGTGTGTCTGCTTGCCGTTTGCCTCGTTTATCAAACGGGTCTAGGGTGGTTGAGGTACGTATACATACATGTATGTACATATGTATGTAGGTGTTGACGGCTAGCGGTTATTAACGTGCCCTTGGCCTTACGCTTATCGCTGTATCTTGCAATCTCTTTCTCTTTCCTGCTCGTTTTGTGCTATAGTCTTAATTAATAGTTAGGCGCATGCTGGCAGTCTGCCTAATTGATGTCGTCGTCGGCGTTTTGTGTTGCCGGCAACACATGGCGTATGCGCAATTTCGATAATTTTGTACCATTTCATGGCATTTCATTCCCTCGCCCTCATTGTGATTTTTGTCAATTAATGTTAATTTCTGTGTGACAGCAGATGAGTTTTGCATAAGGTTCAACTAATCGACGCCACTAATCAATGCTGATTAGCCAGTCCCGTCCTCGCCCCCACCTAGGCCCTCTGTTAGTGGCCGCTGTCGTAAATCAGCTAAATTGACATTTATGTAATTTTTGCTGGCAACATTTATGTTTTCCGCTTCGATTTGCATTTGGTACCCCCCAAAACCCTCCTCCTTTCTCCTCGATCAAGGAATACAAGCACGTGCATTTGGCATGTCTGCCCGGGCGCCATTCCCGTGAGCGCCATTTTTACGCTGAGTTGAGCCTTGAGTCACCAGACGTGACCTGCACCTGTTCACCAGTTTGCCTGTTCGCCTGTTCGCCGTGCAGCACAATTGGACACACAATGCCCCGGGAACGTTGTCTTAAATCAAAAGGTTATATGCGATGCTAAATCCCATACCCGGAGTCAGCGCCAGACCCAGCTCTGCAGACCCTCTCTGTTCCTCTGGCCGCAAATTGGTCGCACGTAGTCGCAACTTTGCAACTTTGCAACTTTTTGCGACGCCGGAAACGGAAAGCTGCGCTACAGCAGAAACAGCAACAGCAACAACTGCAACTGCAGCAGCCGCCGCAGCAGCAGCAGCTAAAGTTTAATGCAATTTGCATTTCATTGAAATTCGGCTGTGACATCCTCTTTACCTTCTTTTATTTGTGTGTGTACTTTTTTGGTGAAGCTTAATTTTTTTTTCCATTTTAATGATTTTTTTTTATGTAATTGGCGTGTGCAATGTATAAAATATAAAATAATGCACGAAAAACAACAAATTTGGCTCTTTTCGCGTGCAAAGTAATTAAAATCGCTGTTTTTATTGTGGTTGCTTTTGTTGTTGTTGTTGTTGTTGTTTTTGTTTTTGCGTCGGATGCGCCAACAACGCAACGTGTAATTTATGCGGGCTTTTCCAGTGCGCCTCACATGAGCCGCAAAGAAATTCGAACTGGAAATTGGTTTGGTTTGTTTTGGTTTGGTCGACTGCCTAAAGGAAATACTATAAATAATATTAAAGCTTAAGTGCGCCAACAACAAACTATGCAATATGAATGCGAATAGTTCCTGATTTTAGTTTGCAAAATATGCATTAAGCCTTAACTAATTGAAATAAACATTGGAAGCAATCTGTTCAAAATTGTGGCAGTTTATGTTTCTGAGCGCATTTTAAAGCTATTATTTTATAAAAACTTTATTTAGAAAGAACATTTTTGGTAAATAAGCAAATATAAAAAAAAAATTGTAATGCCATACCCGTTTTCCCGGAAAGCAAAGAGAACGCATATTGTTAGGATATTTGAATGCCATTAGAGTTCCTGGAAAAACCAAAAGTATGGCAGAGCACACAAACAAATGCTGTTCGGCGATTCATATTTCCATGAAGCAGAGGAAGCAAACAGACTAAAACAAACTTATTGTTTTTCCATTTTAGACCCTTTTCGGGCTAAAATTGTGTAATTCACATAATAATTTACCATTGTTGTCCACAAAGAACTTTCACATTGGGCTATTTTCAGATTGTTGACAACGTTTTTGTTACGCGTTTGAATGTTGTGAAAAACCAACGTGAAAAACAAACTTCATCCACAAATTGAATGTCAATGGTAGCTAATTGAACCTTGCATAATTGCGAATTTAATGATTGAACAAGAAATTTGCACCTATTTTCAGACATTAGGTGCGACGTTTTCTCACGAGAAGACGGCGATCGCGAATAAATGCGACAAATTGTTCGCATAATAATATTTGTGGCTGCCACGGTACCTGGCGACTGCCCCTTGCCGCTTGCCCCCTATGCCACTTGTTTAAAACGGAAAAGCGGAAAAGCGGAAAATTACCGAGCTGGCTGACAGGTTACCAAACTTGGCTTTCACTTGGCATTCAAAACCGCCAACGTTTACGTGCCGACTGCGATTTGCATCGTGCATTCCTGCCGCCAGGACTACTTGCTATGCACTGTCAGTCCTGGCCGTGGCAATAATTAAACATTCCTAAGATTGTCTCTGCCTAAATAGATTACACTTGAAGCTGAGTTGAAAGAAAAACGCGTTCGTCTTGACTTGTTTGCGACAACAATTCAATTTGTATTTAACTGAATGTTTTTTGTTTACATGTGCAACTATTTTAAATGAATTACATTTTATAAACATTTGAGTTTTTGTATGTAATTGAATATTAATGCTTTTTCCATTGTTATGGTAAAGTATTGTTCTTTTATCTTATGTTTGTGTTGCTGCGTATCCTTTTAATATATGCAAGTTTTGTAAGACTACAGACTTAAATTATTGAAATTAACAAAACTTTCTTTACTCAATTAAGTTTAAGTAATATCAACTCAGTAGCTCCTTCTTGGAAACCGTTTTAAGCAGAATTTTAGCTTTTCTTATATGAATGTATTTTTGAATAGATTTAATTTAATTTGTAAAGTTTTTAATTTATGAGGAAATTGCTTCTTTGAGCATTTCCGGATGCGCCCCATTTTTGATGGCCATTCACATATAGAATTTCTCACGCATTTTGGGGCGACAGCTGCGAGTGGCACCGATCCCCCATTTCCAAAATGAAGCTTAACGAAGAAAAAGAAAAAATTGCGAGGAAACAACAACAGCGAAAACAGCAACAATGACAAACAATTTAATTTACCTTTATTTATTTGATCAATGCGAATTATGCCGCTCACTTGTTGGCCTTTGTCCCAAGCTGTCGGTCAGACAGAATCCACTAAAAAAAAAAAAGAACAACAACAACAACATCGACACAGGGCTGCCCTTGGAGAGCTGCCGTTGGGGCTGCTGGCGCATTGTTATTAGGGGTGCCTGGCAGCCCTTGCAGCCTAATTAACCCCGCCATTCACATGCTAAGCCGCCTTCAATCAATTGAAAAGACCGGACAATACCGTCAGATGCGCTCCAACCACCTCAACCGCCTGCACCTGCCCCTGCCCCTGTCCCTATTAAACTCTCCCTCATCGTTGGCTTAAATCAACAACTAAACTTCCCCCTGCTCGTGCCCCGGCCAAAAGTGCTCTGGCCCAAGGCCGCACGCAATGAGCCGCTGCTTGAAAATAGAAAGTGAGAGTATTTTTATGCTCTCTACCCACTAAAAAATTTTAAATAGGCTATATATACTTATTCTTAAAGATATTGTGTAGACTTTTTCTATTCCTTTTACACCAAAGGTTAGCTTATTGCAATTTTTTTAATTGTTGCTGCGCAGAGACGCTAAGCTTAAGTCAGACTTAAAAGCTGAGTATTTACTAGTCGTTCACTCTTGAAAAAAAAGTGGTCTAATTTGTTGTGTTTTTATTATTGTAGAAATTTAGTTGTCACACGCACCAAACGCTGAGTTGTTTGGCTCAACCCACGCAGCTCTCGTCGCCTAACTATTCTGATCTCTGAACGGGGGACGCAGGGGGGCAAGGGGAGTACTACGAGGGAACATGGAACAGGTCGTTTTCGATGTTTCTTTATTTGTCCTACGCTGAGTCAGTTGGATTTCACTCGAAGTGCAGTTTGGACGACGCAAA
This sequence comes from Drosophila lacertosa, assembly GCA_004143845.1. Lineage (NCBI taxonomy): Eukaryota > Metazoa > Arthropoda > Insecta > Diptera > Drosophilidae > Drosophila > Drosophila lacertosa. The sequence goes on along the minus strand of SCDZ01000097.1, from coordinate 139,834 downwards.
CGACGCGAATTTTGTGTCTATTCAAAGGGACGAAAAGGACTTCAAGTTGCTAAAGGCAACTAGTTTAATTATACGTGCGCGTGTGTGTATACATGTGTATATATATGTATGTGTGTGTGTTTGTGCTGTTGCCTAATTGCATTGGATTGCACTTTTCCAGCCCCTAGTAAAATACACATTGAATACAAACTATTTGGGGCAACAATTAAAGCTTTAATGCTTGTGTAAACAAATCTATTTGCGAAAATTTAATATATATATATATACTTCTTCATTCGTTCCGCTCTGTTTGGCCAATTTCCACAACACTAGCCAACAAACAAAGTATTCTAATAAAAGAAAGTAATTGCATTTAATGAACGAAATTGTTTATTAATTCTTAACTCACATGACTGCTGTGAGGTAAAGAAAAGGTTAATAATGAATTTCTTTCTACATTTGCTTCGATTGTTTCTGGCCCCCTCATAAAATATATTTTTTTATTATATTTAAATCAAAAGTGTTTTCCTTTGATTTGAATTTTTTCATTCTAATTCTTTATGCTTTGGTATAGCTTAAAATTATTCTCTTCAAACCTTTCTCTAACGCTTACTTCAGGTTACTTAATTGAATATCGTTAATTCCAGACATTCTTTTAATCGAAAATCCATTAGTTTTTCTTGATCTTGTCCTTTTCCAGCCCATAAAGTCCTTAGAATCTATTTGTATCATGTATATTATGCCTATCGCTTAATGGTCAAATATACTCATTACTTCTTTTATAGTCAGACCGTACGGCTGTTCCCACATAATGAACCATTTTTCTAGTGGTCAGCAACTAGTTGCCTCCTCCAAGCCCTCCCATTGACCAATTTTGTCTAGTTTAGTTGATTGCTGAAGCCTCAGACGCAGTGGTTATTCAATTTTGTTGACCAGGGTAAATGTTTTCCTGCTACACTTATTGTCACATGTCTGTTGTGTGTGTGTGTGCGTGTGTGGTTGTTTGTTGGGCTATTTGGTTTTGTGGTTATGGTTATTAAGTCAATTATCGCCCCATTGTGCCGACACCGATGCGCATGTGGCCAGCAAGTGGTCCTAAGCTCAAGGTCTTTACTTCCTGCTGCCGACCGCCTGCTCCCGGTCAAACTATCGGTGTTTCTCTGTAATTTGGATTTTAATTGGGACCACATACGGCAATCCTCTCTTGTCCAGAGCTTTTGTGCTATCGCTTTTGGTTGAAAATTAAATTTATCTCGATTTTGCAAATAATCAAATAAGCAGATTTGCCACCCTGAATTTAAATGCGTATCTGCTGCATAGTCGAAAGATTTCCCAGAACTACAACATAATTGTGGTCACTCAAGCTCTTTCACAATTGTTAAATGCAGGCTATAACTTTCATTTATTTCATTTATAAGATATGCTTTGAAAATCCCTGTCCTATTTTTGTATAACGTAGCCAACAGCTGAAATAGTTACACAAGTTGCAATTGCAGGACAGTTAGTCAGATGGTGGCCCAAATGGTTTGCTTATGCAGCTGACAGACGCAGTTGGACGTAAAACAGCAACTCACCCATTTGCCGTGTGGCTTACACGTGGCAACAACAACAATAACAACGTGCCGCAGTCAGAGCTTTGAGTGTCTAAATTGCCAACTGCATCTGATGATACTACAACAAAGAGAAACATGAGCTGTGCTGTGTAATGCAACTCAATTTCAATTCGAATGACGCATACGCAACGTTGACGCTGGCACCAACGCAACACGTGCGAGAATTGGAAATCAAACAGAAAAGTTTGCTCTACCTGGGAGTACTCGATAATTTTGAATACTCTTGATCTGCATTACCAAATGCCCAAAACATGAATTAACCCCAACTTTAAGTCTTTGAGATTGTTTAATCAAAAAGAGACTTAGGAAATTAGTTTAAAAGCAGAAAAAATCTTTTTTATTAACTTATGTTATCAGGCTCCTTATAACTTTGTCTTAGGGTATTTTGCAAATTAATAAATTTGCTGGCAAGTTATGAACTTGGAAATCTTTACAGCAAACACACAAATACACACACACACATACACACACGCAACGCCCTCGACAATTGCGCAATTGTACAATTGAAAAGATGTCGCCCGTTGTGTTATAAGCATCAGGAGCTATTGTCCTGTCGCCGGTCCAGTATCCATGGTGCATGTAATTGGCAACAGTTGCGTAGGTTGTCATTATCATGGTTGATCTGGATCTGATTCTGTCGCTGCAGCAACAGCAGTTGCAGCAGCTGCTGCTGCAGCAGACGCTAAAGTAAAAGTAGCTGCAGGATATGCCGCATTAAACATGCTTTCTGCCATTTTGTCGCAATTGTATTCACAATTCGAAAGCGAGGATAACAGCAATAACGGCCACTTAACATCCTTGGCACTGCTGCCAGTCGTCGGTCCCTGCTGTCTATCGTATTGTCGCCGGGCTTTCAGCTTACAGCTTACAGACAGACATTCATTTTATGGAGCGTCCAGCTATAAATTCGCTGCTCACAGTTGCATTTGTTCAATCACTTCGCACAACAACAACAACAACAACAACAATATCGAAAAGTTTTTGCTCCCTTGGGCTGCTTCAAACGTTGTTGCTTTGTTCATCTATTCGACTCGACGAACATTTCAAACAATTTCTCCTAGTTTTTAATTCAATTCAAGCTTACAGCTTGCAATATGTTTGTATTTATAGTTTTGCTTGTGTAGGGCTTTTCAAAACAGATTTGAATGGGTTTTAAAAGTAGTAGAAAAAAACGATGTGCAAAAAATTGTATATAAAAGCAAAGCACAAAGCCATCAATGCATAAAAGCCACAGCAGCAACAACAACACAAAACATCAAACACAAATTGTTTTAAGCCTGTACCAAAGCTGCAACAGCTTGTGGCAGGTATCACGGCAGTGCCACAGAAACCTTGTTTCAATTGCCAAGCAACAGGAAGACTAACAACAACAACAACAACAACAGCAACAAAAGCCGCAAAACAAAAATAACAGAAGAATGCAACAGCCACTAAAGTCGTAAGTGCCAAGCCAAGAAAAAAAAAACTAAACTCTTCCAATTCTGTTCATTGGGTTACAAAGCACCCCATTAAAACAGCATTAAAGAACAAGGATAACGAACAAAGGAAACATATAGATTTCGAGTTTATTTAAGTATAAACAGGGCATATTTATATTTTCCCATGCAAAACATTTCAATTAAGTGTGTACAAGTTATCCTTATAAACATGTCTTGTCTGAATATTCGAGTGCCATTCTTAGCGCGTCTTGTTGACAACATTTATACGCATCAGCATATTTTGTGAATCAAACGTAAACAACAACAACAACGTATGTTCAATGCAAGTGTCAACAGCCCAATTAAATTGGCTATAAACAACGACAACAACAATAATAACAATGCCAAATCTGATGAGGTAAAAGGGCAAACGTAGACCTCTTCCATGCGATGCTCAGTTCAGATACATTTGTTTGTGTGTTCAAATATTTGTTATCTTTTCGATTCTGTAACTGTTCGGCAATGAGTTGCGATTGTGATTGCTGCCAATCGCATTATCAATGCACTTGAACAGACAAAAATAAATATGTGGACACATATACATATGTTTGTATGCAATCGTTTATATATATATGTATATATATATTTATATATAGCGCAATATATGAATTCAATTGGAATAACAAGATTCGCACTTGATTGCGCACTTAAACGCCTGATCACTTGATCGTACAATTGCAATGAAAGCGATTTCTGCTTTTACGATGCGATGCCAATGCATAAAAATCAATTGCAGCACTTTGATGGCTCCTCAGCACTGGGGCATAAATATTGCGCATACGCAATGTTGCCCGACATATCAAAGCGCCCATGTGTGTTTGTCTGTATTTGATACGGTTTTGCCCATTTGAAAACGCATGCAAAATTCGGCAATAAGTCAAGGCCAATAAAAAGATATCGAATCTACCAAAACAGCCGATACACACATAAAGCGTCCTTGTTCTTTTAATGCTGATTACTTTGCTCAGGTCCTGACTATAATGATTCATTAAAGAAAAAAAAACCATTTAATGCAATTCTTTTAGTTAAGTAAAAAAGGGTCTATAAAGGACATTTCATTAGTTATAAATCTATTAAAAATTTTATTTTTATTTTAACAAGCAAAGCTAAAAGGAATATCATCAATATAAATAATTGTTTGGTCGAATTAATCAGAATATCATAAGAGAATTAAATTCCTGTCAAAAACATTTGTTTTTCCTTATGCAATGTGAAAAATAAATCAATCGATCGAATGATTCATTTTTGTTGATTGCTTGCATTTCATTAAAATGCATTTTTAATGTCGCAGCAGAAAAAGTCTCATTTTTTATTTCTATAAATTTCTATTAATTTAATTGTCGCCAAAGCGCGAAAATCCTAATATAAAACAAACGATTTATAATATTGCATTTTGTGAGTATTTTTAGAAATATATGTTGTTGTATATTTTTTTTTACGTTTTATTAATTGATGCGCAAAACATACAAAAACAACACAAATAACAACAACACCAAAAAATACTTAGCAGAAAATGAAATCGTCAGATTAGTGACAATTTATTTGCATTTAAGTTTGCTATTTATAGAGGGGCCAACGGGTCTGCAGGCGCCATTCAAAAAGAATGACTGCCAATGGGAAGGAATATCGAATTTTCAAAATTTTGCCTTTAGGTAAAACTTGAGCTAAAAATTAAATTAATATTATTTTAAAGTTGCGTTTGTTGAACTCCCGTCGCTCTCCTTTTTACTCGAGTATGTTTGTGTTTGTTTTTTGTCTGTCGCAGATTTATGCACTTTTGTTCGAATTTGGGTTAAACAACAAGCGGCCCCAACAACAACGACAACAACAACAAGCACAGTAGCAGCAGCAGAAGCAGCAGCAGCAGCAGCAGGAGTCTGTAGCAAGGATGCAACTTTTCGCTTATTTGGCAAATTCTCAAGTGAAGCAAATTGCAAAAAGGGACAACAAAATAAATAAACGCAGACACACAAACACACAAATGGCAGTTTATCTGCCAAACAACAGGAGAAAAATAAAGCCAAATGAGAAACTCAGTTTAAGCCTCAGCGAACTCCGAATATCCTATCAAAAGCTTCTCAAAATACCTACAAGAGTTTGCCTTGCTTCAGTAAAGTTGTTGCATCAATTAAAAGCAAATGACAATATTTTGGATTAGGCACAATTTTAATGGACATTTTGGGTAAACACCAAATTAAATGTGTCCAAGACACAATTAATCCAACCCAAGGCTAAAAGCTGCTGCCATTAAAAATGAGGTGTGTTTTTTAAGCCCAGCAGCTGTTTATTTTGTTTTAGCATCGGTCAGCGACTTTAATCGATTTGTAAGCTTTTTAAGCCTTTACCAGCTGTCTCCTGAAACTTGCCTATTCTCTTATATATTTTTTTTTTGTATGTGGAACAAAAACGAAACGGCAAAATTTCGAATGGAACAACTAAACTTCCAACGTTGCTGCTAATGAGTTTTGCCGCAATGGGGGCGCGTCACTTGTGGGCGTGGCAGCCGCACACAACTGTCAGTGGCCAGGCGGCGGGGCGTGTCGTGGCCACCCGTCCTCTCCCCCCCAGCCACGCCCACAACAAGTTTTTTACACTAATTGCTGGCCGCAGGAGGCCCAGCGAACAAGAGGACAAGCGGACAATGTGCCGCATCTCGCATCCTCGTTTTCATCGATGGCAAATTATTTTTCACCAATTGATTTAGCCACATGCTAGGGCATACCCTTAACTTTTTTTGTTTTCTTTTTTTTTTTTTTTTGTTTTTTGATTTTGCACTCGATTTCACTTAATTTAATTCTGTTAGAATTCGCGCTAGTTGAGTTGGCGTCCTGATAAGCTCCGGACATGGCGCGATGGGTCAGCCAAAGGGGGAATCGCGGCCGAGTTAATCGCTGCCAATCGTTGACAATTGCAATTTTCTGATAAGGGATTTCGAATAGAATTCTACGGTCAGTAATCGCACTTATTTGCGATGTCAGACACGACTTAACGAAGTTTAGGAAATTTACAACTGCAAAGTACATAAATATAATATATGAATTACTGCAACAATATTTTTTTAAACTTTTCACAAAGTTCCGAAAGTTTTCTTTCGATGCTTATTGTGATTTGTACATTTTTTTTAATTTATAACTTGTTTTTATGTTGTTAAGCCAAATTGCAAATTACTTTAACCATGTTATTTATAACTAAGCGAATATTTTATAAACCAGCACAATATGCAAAACTAACATACTATTTGCTATATAGAAAATAAATTATTTGAAATTTAAATGAACAATTTTATACAATCTGTATGGATATTTAAAGAAATATATTAAAGGAATTTAATTACTGCTAATTTCTTTCGGTGAACGTTCAAACTAATGTGTGGATTATGGTTATCATTTTTATTGATAACTTTTACTATCTGTATGTATAAATATATATAGTAAATATGATTACATAGACTTAATGTCTGAAGCTCAGTTGTTTAACTCTATTAAGTAGTTATTTATAACCCTCGATCTTCTCTTACTTTGCAGAGTGTTTGTTAACCGATCTCTGCATTTGGAGAACATTAAGTACTATGGCTTCGATATGGATTATACACTCGCAGGTGAGTGAGCTATTTCCACTTACACAGGTGATCAGTGTGATCATTGATTGATGTGTGCATTCTGAATCATTTAGAGTACAAGTCTCCGCAGTATGAGCAGCTGGGCTTCAATTTGGTCAAGGAGCGTCTGGTCTCGATGGGATATCCCAAGGAGATACTGCTATTCGAGTATGATCCAACATTTCCAGTTCGCGGCCTGTGGTTCGACACTCTCTATGGCAATCTGCTGAAGGTGGACGCCTATGGTAATATTCTGGTCTGTGTGCATGGCTTCGAGTTCATTAAGCAGTAAGTGTTACTCAATTGCAATTAATAATTCAGACTCTATTGATTAATTGCCATTTCTTATATCAGCCAACAGGTGTACGAGCTGTATCCCAACAAATTTCTCAAGCTGGACGAGTCTAGGGTTTATGTATTGAATACTCTATTTAATTTGCCCGAAACCTATTTGCTGGCCTGTCTCGTCGATTTCTTTACCAACAGCGATGAGTTTGTGCGGTAAGTTCTATTTAAGGGCGGAGCCAAACGTTTACACAGTCTAGTCTATAACTCTGTTGTCTGCCTGTGACTCGTGTCTCTCTCGCTCTCTCTTTGTCTCTCTCTCTCTCTCATTCTCTCTCTCTCTCTCTGACTCTCACCTTTGCTATCTATGTCTATATCCCGTTCTCCATCTCTCTTTCTCTCTCGCTGTCCCTCTGCGTGTCCACTCGTTTACCCAACAGCGTTGAACGCGGCATCAAAGCTGGTGATTTTCTATTTACGTATAAGTCGATTTTCCAGGACGTGCGACGCGCCGTCGACTGGGTGCATTCCGATGGCGATCTAAAGCGTCGTACCACACAGGTGAGCCAAGCAACTAAAGTCAACGTTATATTGTGTAAGCCACGCTGGACATCTTTTAAGCCCTACCTTGTATACATACAACCTGATATTTTATTAATTTATTTATTTATTGTTATTAAAACAAATCTGTATCTGTTCCATAAAAATTAATCTATTCAGACTTTTAAATAAAACAAAAACAATGCCTTGAGTGTGAGCAATATACAGCCGAATATAAAACCCTGTAAAATTTTGACTGCTTCTTTATTTCCATAAAAATTGCTGCTCTTAAAAATAGCAGTATTAATTTGGAAACTTAAACAAAATTACCAGAACTTAAAATAGTCTATTTTTAATTATATATACTTTGGATCAATTTCTTAGTCAAAAAAAGGAACTGGATTCGCATCTTTTATTTCTCTCTCGCTTTCATCCGATCAAACACAAAATTAAACCTTTCTGTTTATCCTTTAACAGAACATGGCGTACTATGTGAAGAAGGACAAACGCCTGCCGACGGTTCTGTCGCGCATCCGGGAATCGGGAGCCAAGCTCTTCATGCTGACCAACAGCGACTACACGTACACCAACGAGATCATGAGCTATCTGTTCGACTTTCCGCACGGCGCCACCGTGGACGAGCCACATCGGGACTGGAAGAGCTATTTCGATGTCATCGTGGTGGACGCACGCAAGCCGCTGTTCTTCGACGAGGGCACGGTGCTGCGCCAGGTGGACACAAAGACGGGCGGCCTCAAGATCGGCACTCACATTGGGCCGCTGCAGCCGGGCCAGGTGTATTCGGGCGGTTCGTGCGAGCTGTTCACCAAGTTCATCAATGCCAAGGGCAAGGATGTCCTCTATGTGGGCGATCACATCTTCGGTGACATACTCAAGTCGAAGAAGATACGCGGCTGGCGCACATTCCTCATCGTGCCGGAGCTGGTGCGCGAGCTTCACGTATGGACGGACGAGTGCCAGCTGTTTGCGGAGCTGCAGAACCTGGACATCAAGCTGGGCGATCTGTACCGCGACCTGGACTCGAGCGCCAAGGTCAAGCCGGATATATCGCAGCTGCGCACTTGCATACGCGACGTGACGCACAAAATGGACATGTCCTACGGCATGATGGGCTCCCTATTCCGTTCTGGCTCGCGCCAGACCTTCTTCTCCAGCCAGGTGGTGCGATACGCCGACGTCTACGCCGCCACGCTGCTCAATCTCATTTACTACCCATTCTCCTATATGTTCCGCGCCCCGGCCATGCTGCTGCCCCACGAGTCGACGGTCGCCCACGATCAGGCACATCAGCCGCCGCCGTCAGCAGCGACGCCGTCGCCAGCTGGCGCCTTCCCAGCTGCCCTGGACGATGTCGGCAAGTGCAGCATCGTTACTTCCAAGGTCAGCGTGGTGTCGCGCCATGATGATCTGGTGTCCACTGTTGGCGCGGCAGCGCCCGTGTGTGCCGCCGCCAACAAGGAAGCCAAGGATGCCAAGGATACCAAGGAGGTCAAGGACGCCAAGGACTTGCATCGTGCCGTGAGTCTCAGGTGATTATATAAAGCCCGACTAAATGTTTAAGCCCCCTTTCCAATTGCAGAGCTCCATTGTACACACGCGTCCATCGACGCCCACTGTGGTCACTCACACACACGACGAGGACTATTCCGAGGAGGAGGAGACGGCCAGCGGTGGCGAGTCCACGGCGGAGCTGCAGCAGCGCGAGGCTTCCGACTAAACACGTCGCTCCACCAGCTGCGGAGATCAACGAATTTTCAAACCTGTTTCTTTTGTCAATTTGGCATTTCTACTCCGTTTACCTAAACTAAAGTGGTTGCACCATTCTTCCCAATTTGCAACTAGAGAGAGAGAAACGTGCGATTTTTTTTTTCGATTTTACATATACAATTATAAAGTCTATATACAATATAATATATGTATACAAATATATATACTAGTTGGTTGGTTCCATTTGCCCACAAAAAAGAATATACAAAACACATATTTTGTATTTGTATATTTTGTAACAACAATCACAGAAATTATGTGAGCTGAATTTTTCCCAATCTTCATGTCGTATTTTAAAAAATGTCGTATTTTAAAAAGCTAAATTCCTAATCTCTTTTAATTAATATCAGGCATTGCATTAGAAGAATGGCTGCTCTAGACACATTAATTTCATTTCATTAATTTCTTCCGGGTACTCAATTCAAATAAAACAAATACTTTCTTTAATTTTTAACATATGTATGTATTTAGGAGAAGAAAAAAAAAATAGGTTGATTATCTTTAGTTAATAGTGGGCTGCATTTACGCATGTCGTGCCCAATTGTTACTGCTTGGCAATCTTGTTGCCCTCGCACTGCAGATTGTGGTAGATATCCTCGTTCTTGATATCGCCGCTCAGCTGGGTGACCAACTCGCTGGCGTTATCCTGCAGAGACAGAGACAGAGAGAGAGAGAATGATTCGGAATTGGTCGAAGTCGAAGGCGTAAATACTTACGTCGAAGATCACATTCTTCTCGTCCTTTTGATACTCGCCGAAGAGAGCAAAGACATCGACGAACTTGCCGTTGGCGCCAAAGCGATCCGAAATGAGGGCGAACAGATGCTTGATGGTCTCCTGCTCCACGGGCGTGGTGTCGGCGCGGGCGAACACCGCACGCGGCAGCTGAACCTCCACGTTGCAGACGGCAAAGTCGGTGACGGGACGCCGCTCCAGCGTGGGGCAGACGAGCTGCCAGTCCTTGTGCTGCTCCAGCTCCCTGGCGTGCACAACCAGCAGCTGCTGCTCCTCGCTGGGCGAGATGTTGCACCAGTCCAGGCTGCGGCGCTTGTTCAATAAGGCGGCGCCGAGTCGAGCGCGTTCGCTGCTGGCATCAAAGCGACTGTGGAACGCACAAAACAAGCCAAAGGATTAATGTAGTTCAATAATAGCTCCAGCTGCTTAGCTTACATGGGCGCCTTTTGCAGTGCTTCGCGGCTGAGTGTGGGCGGAGCAACGGCCACGTGCAGATCGTTGGGCTTCAGCTGCTCATAGACCAGCGGCAGCAGCTTGTGCTCCCGTGCATCAGCATAGCCGGCGGCAGTGACCACCAGCAAGTCAGCCTTGTTGTTGGCCAGCGACTCAATGCAGTCGGTGGACTGGACGCACTCCAGCTCGGGACGCGCGTCGCGGGCGTAGGCGGCACGCTGCAAAGCCTGGCACTTGGAGAACTCGGGCGTGGTTTGGATGCAGAGGCGCAGCTTGCGAATGGCGCTGCCGTCGCGCTCGATCACATCCTTATAGCCGGCGCGCTCCAGATAGACCTTGGGATCGATGGCCGCCTGCTTGCTGTGGTAGAAGGCGTTCGGCTGGATTAACAGATGGGCGGCTGCCTGCTGGTTCTCAGCGTGCAGGCCATTGGCGAAGAAGCGCTCCAGGCGCGATTGCAGCTGGTGCAGCTGCTCCGTGCCGTGGACGGCCTGCTCGTTGGAAATGTAGCCGCTCCAGGGGCGCTGTGCCCAGGAACAGGCGGGTCCGGTGATGGGGCGACGGCTGCCGTCCTCGCACAGATACTCAAAGTCCTCAGGCTTACCTTCTGCTGGCGGCGCTGTCGGGTTGCCGGTGAGTCCGAAGTATTTCTTGATGAACTGCACCTTGGTGAAGGCGACGTCGCCCTGGCCCTTGTCCAGGCAGCGTATGGCGCCGTCGTAGCCACTGTACTTGTCCGGATAGTTGCACTGCGCCGGCTTCTCGCAGAGCGAGCACAGATTCGGGTACTTCTTCTTTAGCAGACGGTCGGTCTCCAGATGCGCCGAGTAGTTGCCCACCAGACAGGATTGGGTGAAGAACTCTGAGAGCGATTTGAGTTCGCGTTCCGTGGCCGAGATTTGCGGATCAGCGGACACCTTCAGGACATGCGTGTTCTTTAGCTTGGTGATCGGAATCCTGTAGCCCACGTTGCGGCCAAAGCCCGTATGGCAGGACTTGGCGCCGCGCAGCTCCTCCAACGTGTGAATCGGAGACGATTTCTTCACCAGGATGATGCCCTCATAACGGAAGTCGGCTACAAGCAAAAATCATTGTTAAGGGTACGTTGCAGTGGCACAAAGCTACCTTTTTAATCAAATCCAGCAACTTAAAATTACAACTACAACTAATCTACAGAATTTGTCGTTATCAAGTCGCATTTTGTACTCGTTGAGTAATTGAAATTTGAACATAAAATTATTTAAAAAGCTGACAGTTTCCGCTGTGTCTCCTTTAAATACAGTTTCAGAAGATGTGTATACAATCAGCTGCCAAATTAGATAAATAATAAGAAATAAGTTCGTGTTAACTAATGAACTCTTAATTGAGATTTCCGACTAAGCACTAAGCATGCTTGTTTCAAATTTAACGGCTGATTTCTACAGAGTGTTGCCACCTTTTCAAAAAAAAAACTGAGATCATTTTTAAATTGGCGAATGAAATAAATGGTGAATACTGATTGGAAAGTTGTGGACAGCAGATGTTGAATGCCTAAACATACTATATCGGGGTCTAGCACTTGAAATAAATGATTCTTAATATGTACACTATGCGAATAATGATAATTGTATGGACAGCCCACAACCAATTAGAAACTGGCACATTTTTCACTTAGGGTTTACTCACCTTCCTTGTCCTCCTGGGTGCGTATCTCGGAGATAACCCGATAGTCCTCGTTCTTGCGATGATAGGCCATGTACATGTCCTCCGGCTCGCTGGCCAGCACGTCAGCCTTGCGCTGCTCGATCAGCTCCAGACACTCGACACGATCCCGTCCAGCCACGCACTCCATGCGTATGCCCGCCTCGGACGGATCGGCGAGCAGTTTCTGGCAATCGCTAAAATAGATTTGGGGCACACACAGCCGATCTGCCCAAGAATGTTGCATATTATATACATATGTATGTATATATAGTATAGGCCTGGGCCCTGCTATTATAATTCGTTTGTCTTACAGATGGGCTCCTCGGCGGCTCCATAGCTGCAGTGCAGCAGCAGCAGCAGCGTTGCCGCTGGCAGAATCCAAGTGATTGTCACTGATGCCATTGTCGCTTAGGCTCGACTGTGGAGCTCGGCTCGCCGGCCGGTGCTTTTTATAGCCAAGCCCCAACGGGTCGTTGTTGCGATGTGCTCGTCTTGCTTTTTGCTCTATTTGCTATTTTTGCTTACTGATTGTTGCTTGTTTTGTTGTGTTTTGTTGTGTTGTGTTCTGCTGTGATTTGTTTGTTTGTGTTTTGCTTGTTTTTCTTGCTTTCTTCCATTTTTCTCTCTCTCTCTCTGTCTCTCTTGCCTGCAACGCCCGCCAGTTATTTGATTGCCGGTGATCTTTCCATTAAGCGACAGCCGCTGAGAAAAAACAACCTTAACGATGCATGTGTATATAGAAACGTCTCGAGCTCTGCTGCCAGATCGGTGGGTTCTTCCCGGCTAAGCTGGGCTCTGCGCTACGCAATTCTCGTCGGGCTTACGGGTTCCCCTGCACTTGCTTTGGAGCTCCGATCAAGTAATGAACACGATCGATGATCGATTGCTGCCAGACAGCTTCAAGTGTTGTTTAATGGAAATATTTTTATGCAATTATTCAAAATATATAGCGCTTATCTAACCAAAAATACAAAATCTCAATTGGAATAAAGCAAAACAAAAAAACCTAGTATAAATGAGGATCTCAAATTCATATGCACACTGAGTAGTATTTAACTGGTCTTTTATATTTGGGTTAAGCGGAACTCGATAATAAACGTTGATTCCCGTTCTGCGAAATCATTAACTAGAAAATCATGTTATTCTGCAGGCTGGCCTTGCAATCAGCTGATCAGCCTGCTTAATACTACAAATTATAGCAAGACAATAACGTGTAAACTTTTTAAATAAGCTTTTTAATATATCCATATATAGCTTATAGTTATCTAGTATATTCAACTAGCATAATTTAATTTCTACAAGGCATTTTTCAAATCAGTTGCCTTTCAAGCTCCGTGGTCCCCGTAGATTGACCGCGTCTGCCAATTGGCTGAATCAGCAAGCTGTTTAAGGCTGGGCACGTTCATATCTACATATGTGTATATTAATATGTGTGCACATATGCTTGTATATTTATAGATTAGTTTGTTGAACAGGTTATCGGTAGGCTCCATCGGTTAGACCACAGAGTCTTCAATACACTCGAAGAAAAATAGCAGAGTGCATGTGCTACAAAAGTCCAACCCTTTTATGCAATTTTAAGAACATCAAAATCATAGGCTTATTTGATAGGCTACAGGGTATTCATGATTTCATGGCACACAAACTGCTGTGCAAACTTCTCATTATTTTATCATAGTGCACTGATTGGATTAATGCAACTTAAGCACTGAAGGCGCAACCCAGCGATAGCTCATCGCCAGAGCCCTGCACAGCCCCTTCATTCGGTGCCTACCGCCCCCTCGTCGAGAACTATATATTTGTCGACCCGATCTGCCTAACTGCAGGCTGGCAAAATAGAAAAAGTAATCTGCTGCTTATTTCTACTTTTTTTTGCTGTTTTCTTGGGCTAACAATTTATTTATTTTTTGCATGTCAGAACCTGTTTCGCAGATCCCACAACAGACAATCCCATCGAAGCCCCTTTCCGAATATAAATTTTGCAATCTATTTAAAATGCAAGTGCCTGGTGGGAGGGGCAGGCGGGTGGGGCTGTGGTCGCAAAACGAATTGTCAGTTTTGTGGTGGGCGGCGGGTTTTTAAACGAAGCTTAATGAAATTCGTTGGGAAAGTCTGATAAACAAGATCACAAAAGTGATTCTTATACGCCTACTTATAGTATCGCAGCGGGAGAACTTAATTATGTATTTTATTTATTGTTGTTACGGCTTGCTAATGGTGCAGTGGATGGCCAGGGCACCGAGTCAAACCAATTTAAATGTGGTTGCTTTATTTATAATTTTCCTCTAGATGTGCATTTATCTAAGTACCTAGAAGTAGATAACTAGTGCAATATAAAAGGCTGTATGTAAATCACATCGTTCATTTTGTGCTTACATAAACGGTCAATTGAAAAACACGACGTGTTGTCTGTGACCGACGGGACTTTCCAAATGACGTACGGGGAATTTTAAATTTAAATTTAATCAAAGCTCAGAGTTGGGGGCAGGTAAGCAGCAGCCTACTTAATTTTTATTGCCATTTATTACTGTTGTTATGCATAATAAAATGAAATGGAAAGCAGACACAAGCAGGCAACCGAAAAGCACAGATTAGTTCTAGAAATTACGAACCTTTCGCAGCTAAAATTAAAGAAATGTTTTTAAATTGTACTTTGAATTCCCGCCACATGGCAACCTTACATTTAAATGCTGCAAGTGGCAATGCTAAATGCGCAAGCGCCACCTGGCGGCTTCGAGCAAAGAAGTCTGCGTCGCACAACCGAAGTTACCGCTGGTCTACTTGGTCACACATGCCTAGTGTCAAAATAGCGAGAACTGGTCACACTGAATTTTTGCCTCGAAACAAATGACACGTCAAGTGAATTGCATGTTGGGAGGCAAACATTAAAATAAGTCGGCAATAAACTATACAATTAAATTACCAATTGCATATACAATTCTTGGACAGCATTGCTGGTAAGTTTGACCTAAAGATGACGCAAGTACCGTGTTACACGATCATCAACTCGCCGGACCTCGAGGTGCCGAACGAGATGCAGCTGAAACAAGACCTCGAGAAAGGCGACACGAATGTAAAAATCGAAACGCTGAAAAAGGTGATCAAGCTGTTGCTAAATGGTGAGCGCTATCCGGGACTCATCATGACAATCATACGCTTCGTGCTGCCCGTGCAAAATCACACGATCAAGAAGCTGTTGCTCATCTTCTGGGAAATTGTGCCGAAGACATCAGCCGACGGCAAGCTGCTCCAAGAGATGATACTCGTGTGTGATGCATACCGCAAGGTAAGTCTAACGCTGGCCGCTGTAGCCAAATCAAATGAGCTGCCAACTGACCGCAAATGCATCCTTTAAACAGGATTTGCAGCACCCGAATGAGTTTCTGCGCGGCTCCACGCTCCGCTTTCTGTGTAAGCTGAAGGAGCCGGAGCTGCTGGAGCCTCTGATGCCGGCCATACGCGCCTGCCTGGATCATCGTCACTCGTACGTGCGACGCAACGCTGTCCTGGCCATCTTCACCATATACAAGAACTTTGATTGGCTTGTGCCAGATGGGCCCGAGTTGATTGCCAGCTTCCTGGACACGCAGCAGGACATGTCGTGCAAGCGCAACGCCTTTCTTATGCTGCTGCACGCCGACCAGGAGCGCGCCCTCAACTACCTGGCCTCGTGCATCGACCAGGTCCAGACCTTTGGCGACATTCTGCAGCTCGTTATTGTGGAGCTCATCTACAAGGTGTGCCACGCCAATCCCGCCGAACGTTCGCGCTTCATTCGCTGCATCTACAATCTACTTAACTCCTCGTCGAACGCGGTGCGCTATGAATCCGCCGGCACCCTGATCACGCTCTCGCTGGCGCCCACAGCGATTAAGGCGGCCGCCGGTTGCTATATTGAGCTGATCGTCAAAGAGAGCGACAATAATGTGAAGCTGATTGTGCTCGATCGTCTGATTGCCATGAAGGAGAACGAGAACATGGAAAAGGTTATGCAAGATTTGGTTATGGATGTGCTGCGTGTCCTGGCCGCTCCAGATATTGAGGTGCGCCGCAAGACTCTGGCCCTAGCCATGGACTTGGTCTACTCGCGTAACATCAACGAAATGGTCCAGGTGCTGCAGAAGGAGGTGGCCAAGACGCACAACGTGGAGCACGAGGATACGGGGAAATATCGCCAACTGCTGGTGCGCACCCTGCACACCTGCTCCATCAAGTTCCCGGACGTGGCCAGCAATGTGATTCCCGTGCTGGTGGAGTTCCTCTCCGACACGAACGAGCTGGCCGCCGTTGATGTGTTAATATTCATACGCGAAGCCATACAGAAATTCCCGGCTTTGCGCGCACTTATTATAAAGCATCTAATTGAGGCTTTTCCACAAATCAAGACCTCCAAGATCCATCGTGCTGCCGTTTGGATTCTGGGTGAGTACGTGGAGGGCGTACAGATCCTCGAGGTGATTGCGGCTATACAGCAGACACTCGGGGACATACCCATGGTGGATGCCGAGCAGCGCCGTCTCGCTGGTGACCAGTCCGAGGAACAGCTGCAGCAGCAGCAGCAACAGGGCACAGCCGCAAGCGGCGAGCCAACCAACAGCAGCACCAACAAGGTCACTTCCGATGGCACCTATGCCACACAGAGCGCATACAGCCTGGCACCGTAAGTAGCACACATGTTTACAATTCACAATTATGCAGCTTCGATATATTTACATATATCCTTGCCTCTCTGTCTGTCCCTCTCTATTATGCAGCGTTGCCAAGAAGGAGAAGCGACCACCATTGCGTCAGTATCTAATGGACGGAGATTTCTTTATTGGCGCCGCACTTTCGGCGACGCTTACCAAGCTGGCGCTGCGCTATGTGGAGCTGCAGCCAGATGCGCGTACACAAAACCGTCTCACCACGCAGGTAATGCTCATAATGAGCTCCATACTGCATCTGGGTAAGTCGGGCTTCCCCACCAAGCCGATCACATACGACGACTCGGATCGCATCATGATCTGCCTGCGCACGCTCAGCGAGCGAACCCCGGAGGCAGTGGCTGTCTTCATGCACGACTGCCGCGACGCACTCGGCAAGATGCTGGATGCCCAGCACGAGGAGGATCAGCGCATGATGAAGGAGAAACAGCGCGCCACTGCCAAAGTGCAGCCGGATTCACCGGTGCTGTTCGCGCAGCTCTCAAACGGACGCGACAATCAGTTGGGCGAGAATGTGTTCGAATCTAGCTTAAACCAAGCGTTGGCTGGCACCAAGACTGCCCAGCTCAGCGACATGTCATCGCCCAACAACAAGCTCAATAAGGTCACCCAGCTAACGGGCTTTTCTGATCCGGTCTATGCCGAAGCCTACGTCAATGTCAATCAGTATGACATTGTGCTGGACGTGCTAATTGTTAACCAGACAAGTGAGTATTGCACCCATCCCAAAACTATTCCAATTATGTGTCTATAAAACAATGCTTGGTCTATCTTTAGATGATACACTGCAGAACTGCACTTTGGAACTTGCCACGTTGGGTGATTTAAAACTGGTGGAACGTCCGCATCCGGTGGTGCTGGCGCCGCACGATTTCTGCAACATCAAGGCTAACGTAAAAGTCTCCTCCACAGAAAACGGCATTATCTTTGGCAATATAGGTGAGAGAAGAACGAGTAATTACCGACTGTCCTATTTTCACAGTGTAACTATTCTCGCACAGTTTACGATACGGCGTTGAACACAAATGTCGTTGTACTCAACACCATACACATTGACATCATGGATTACATCATCCCGGCCAGCTGCACAGACACCAAGTTCCGTCAGATGTGGCAGGACTTTGAGTGGGAGAACAAGGTCACCGTCAACACCAGCTTCACAGATCTGCACGAGTATCTGAAGCACCTGCTGAAAAGCACGAACATGAAGTGCCTGACGCCCGAGAAAGCGCTCTCTGGGCAATGCGGCTTTATGGCTGCCAATATGTATGCTAAGTATGTATTCAATGACCACACCCATCCAGCTATCAACTGACAAAATATCGTTAAAAGGTCCATTTTCGGAGAAAACGCTTTAGCTAACTTAAGCATCGAGAAGCCCGTCGATGATCCCGATTCGAAGGTAACTGGCCACATACGTATTCGCGCCAAGAGTCAGGTGGGTTTGTGTGCTTATGTTCCAGTGCTGTAGCCACTCACTTTGCATATTTATCCACAGGGCATGGCTCTAAGTCTGGGAGACAAGATCAGCTCCTCACAGAAGCAATCGGTGCAGGCCGCCTAGTTGACCATTAATCAAAGCAACAGCACCAGCAGGAGCAGCAGCAGCCAGCACAAGAAATCCAATCATATTTAAGAGATGGCCGAGCCACGGCCTGCATTCCGCCTGATTTTTAAAGAAAAGCAGATCACAACAGCCTATTTCATACATATTACAATTATGCATGCAATTATATACTTATTTAATAAAGTTAACCCCCCCAAGTTTTTGTATTCTCATTTGTCTGACACACAGTTTGCTTCTTACTGTGTGAGGGAGATTGCCTTTCCATGACACTATGCTAGAGCAGGATGGCACTTAAAAAGTTTGCAGTCGTTTGGTTGTAGTTTTAACCTATTTTCTTCATAAGTTTCATTTATTAAGGTACCATCTTACATCATACTTATTTACTTTGGAAATATAACCAAACAAATATTTATAATTTGCTCAACTTTTATTTTTAATTGAAACCGAAACTAAAAATCGCAGAAAAAGATTCTTATATGGTAATTTTTTATTTGTCAAACGACTTGAAGGCGGGCTTTTCTTCAGAATATCAAACTAAAAAACTAACACTCAAATGTTTAAAATCTCTCTGCACATTTTAAGACATTTGTAAATATAAAATACATATTATTTTTAATTTTAAATCAATGCTTATCGCGCGCCCTCTTTTATCGATGCTATCGCACACATCGATAGGCACGTTTGCGATAGTTGTTGATGCATCGCTGTTTGACACGGCCAGCGCCAGCCGCTGACGTGTTTCCAGCAACACAAAAACACGAATCAGTCTCCCTCAGACAACATTATTTCACATATTTAACAGGCAATGTGCAAGAACGTGATTTTGCCAACAACATAACATACGAGCCGCTAAAGCAACATACAAATAGAGAGATAGTGTGCAGGGCCAAAAATTTTATGAATTATCCATAGCCAGGCTCCGGATGAAAGTTGGCAACTGCACAACAACAGTAACGGCAAACGGACACAGCGGCAAACACTGGGGAGTAGCGACCACGGCAAAACAGCAAGCGAAGTGGAAAGCCAGCCGCACTAAAGTGTAGCCGTGGCCACACAGTTGACTAGCAGCAACAACTGCACACAAACACACACACGTACGCACTCACAAACACTCACCTCACGTTTGCGGTTGCCTCAGTCAGAGAGAAGCTGAGAGGCGCCCAGGCACAGTTATGGCGCTACTGACGATGATTGCCCGCGTCATTGATGGCCTGCCACTGGTTGGCACCATGCAGGACGACGAACAGGTGCGTTGAATATTTCCAAAACAAAAGACACATGCACGCACTCGCTCTCTCACACACACACACACACACAGTGTGCGTACAGTTTTTTTATAGATAGTTAAAAAACACTTTCACTTTTTTTGCCTTAGAGCGGTCGCAGCATCTTGGACTATCAAAATCAGGCGAAAATGCTCTTTCGTAAGCTCGGCACCCACTCGCCGGCGCGCAGCAGCATCGAAACAGGACCATATCTATTCCAGTGAGTACCCGAGAGCAATATTTTCGCTGCTGCTCAAGATGATGCAAGAATGTGGCTGCCACATATGTATATGTATATTTGCAATTCAATTAGCCTGATTCCAATGTTCATTTTCTTTCATTGAATCATCGCACAATCGCTTCGACTACGTACCCGCGCGCGCAGCTATCTTATCGAGAACGATGTCTGCTACCTGGTGATGGTTGATAAAATGTACTCAAAGCGCTTGGCATTTAACTATCTGGAGGATCTGGCGCAGGAGTTCCACACAAACTATGGCAGACGGGTCAATTCGGTGACGCGCCCCTACGCCTTTATCGAGTTCGACGTGTACATACAAAAGGCGAAAAAGCAATTGACAGATCGCAGGCGCAACATTAGCAACATCAATACACAGCTGCAGGATGTGCAGCGCATTATGGTCCAAAATATTGATGATGTGCTGCAACGTGGCACGGTGTTAGCGGGTGCGTAATGCCACCTCAATAATAAAACGTGGATTAATTTAATAATTTTATAAACCTTAATCATTGCAGAACTGGACACAAAAACGCAAAATCTGTCGATGATGTCGCAGAAATACAAAAAGGATGCCAAATTGCTGAATCGCAAATCGATGTACGTGAAGGCGGCCGCCGTGGGCACTATATTTCTAGTGTTTATACTATACTTTTGGGTTTTGTAATATATGTACGTACGTTAGTCCCATTAGTTGTTAGTTATTAATTGTAATTGGCGTTGTAGCGGCGCGCTTGATGTTTGTTGTCGCTGTCGCCGTTGTCATCACTGCCGCCCCAGCGTCATAGACGCGCAGACGGGCAGATGAGCAGAGCGGTAGCAGGTGTGCCGCTCGTTACAAAGGCCAAAAGACATTTAAATATTTTATATAGTAATTGTATAACATCAACAACAGCAGCAGTAACAACAATAACATCAGCTAGATAATAATAACTAAATTGGGGGCAGAAAATGTTGACATGCGCCGCGCTTGCTTTGATTTACCTTGCGTTTTTGGTTTAAAATTTCATATCCAATTACCCACAAACACATACACACACATTCAGAGAGAGGCAACGACTAGCGAAATAACTCCATTTAACCGCGATAATACACAGTCACATTGGCTTCTGTTTATGACTTTCATATCGCATTTAATTGGTTTGCTGAACATAACGAAATCGGAATTATATTGGATCTACGAATGTAATTGCACCATTAGTTTTATAATGCATGCTTCTTTTTATGGAGCCTGCCAGGCGAATCGAAATTTGTACATTATATAAATTCAGGGAAATGTGTGTATAGTTTGTACGTGATGCTGATAATGATAATGACTTATGATGGATGGTATGTTACATCAATAAAATACGATATTAGGCAATTTATAAAAATTATAAAGAAATTATTTAATTTTAAATTAGCGTATGAGCATTGACTTCATGTCCATTCGTCTTTTTCACTTTAATATAAAGTGTCAC
This sequence comes from Drosophila lacertosa, assembly GCA_004143845.1. Classification (NCBI taxonomy): domain Eukaryota; kingdom Metazoa; phylum Arthropoda; class Insecta; order Diptera; family Drosophilidae; genus Drosophila; species Drosophila lacertosa. The sequence continues at coordinate 118,450 of SCDZ01000097.1, read as the reverse complement.
CTAGTTTTCCACTTCTTTCCCAGCCCAGCCCAGAAAAGAAAGATTGAGGGTACTTTTTATTCGTTTTAATGATTAATTTTCCTTTATATATTTTCTTTCATTTGAGTGATGATATATTCGTCTATTTCTTGCCATATCTGCGCTGACATATATATATATATATATATGTACATATATATATGTATATGTAAATATATATATATATACATTCGAGTACCGCCTTTTTGGATTTGCGATGTTGCATATAAATTTTTAAATCAAATTTTTACAAATAGGAAAAAAATGCACTGTTACATTTTACACAGTTATATAATGCTTGTATAATTTTCTTTTATTAAATATATGTGTGTGTACGCGTATATATAATATATGTATATACTTTATGTTCTTAAGTTGATTCAACAAAATTTAAAAATATATTTAAAATCGCTGTGAGAAATATTTCGAAAAAATGGCCAATCGACAAGGGACAATATCTTATTAATGCCGAACCAAAAGTGCAAATATTGAAAATTTTTAAAGCTTTGCGTGTGAAAATGTGTAATAGTGTTTGTGCCATTTGTTATATGCACTTTTAACCTACTCGAAAAATTTGTTTTCTTTTTATATAGTTTTCAATATATCTATAGAATTATTTCTGTATTTGAAATTTTATATCTTGTTTCTCTAGATGTTTCCTCTGCGTAAATTACAAAGAACACTTGGATGTTGTATATCAATTGCAGTTCCTATATATGCTTAAAATTGTTATTTTTTTCACTAAAAGCTCTGGCTGTGTTCGGTTGGCTATTTATTACTTGTACACATATTAAATGGTTAAATTTTTTGAAATAATTTGAATATGAACAAAACATATTTTGTTGTGAAGTAAAATGAGTTTTTGGATAAACAAAAAAAAAAAAAAAGAAGACAATTAAAACGTATTCTAATAATAATAATAATACAAAAAAAGTGTATAATATGGTATATGCTATAAACACTCCGGCCCTTAACATATAAATATCTTGTGCTCTCTATGCAAAACTAGTACATACGACATGAGTGAATCTCATAATGTCTAGTCTATATGTATTTATATGGTATCTATGCTAAATGTTTTCTAGTTTCTCAATTTCTATTCGAAACAAAATCCTATGTCTGGGTATGAAAAATTCTATACAAAATATGGTTATACAATCGCTTATTCTTCTACTCTGCTGCACATGGGTAACCCCAATGTTTATTTAAATATCTGCTTTAGCCTATGTTTGTTCTTTTTGTTTAAGCTGTTTTTTCTCTTTTTTTTTTGGCTTGTTGCGTTATCTTGGTTTGTCGTCTTTTATTCAAAATTTCAAGGCAGTTTTGAGCATGGAGGGACAAAGTGAGATTCATGATGAAGCATTAGTTAGCAAGATTTAAGACTTGATACATATTGAGTATACATAGGTAAGAGTAGAAGAATAAGTATAAGCAGAACGAGAACAAGAAGATGGTGCTTAAAAAACGGTGCGCAAAACGTTGGCGCAAAACAATTTGTACAAATTGCTGTACAAAATAAAATCACAAACAAAAGTCCAAAGTGAAGAAATATACATACACTGAATAATAAATATATGTATATATAGAATTCGTATGCATATACCTAAGGGGGGTACGTCTTAAGGCTATTTAAAAAAAAAAACTGTTTACACTATATGCTTGTATGGGTTTTAGAGTACGAGTACCGTTATTAGCTTAGCTTAGGAAAGAACGTTCTTGTTTAGTGTTGAGTAGCGCGTAAAGTAAACACTTTACGGCATAGCTAGGACTACGCAATACGCATTAAGTGCTTATCTACGTGTCTCTATGTCCCCCAAATAACTGTATATGTATATATGTGTATATCGTATCGTATTGTGTTGTGTTGTGTTGTGTTGTGTTCGCGATTCCGGCAGCAGCTCACTTGATGCGCTGATGATCCGGCGTGCTCTTGAGTATGTCCGGCTGATGCGGATGATGATGGTGATGATGATGGCCCGCCGTCTGCGAACTGAGCGTACCCTGATGGCTGCCGCCGCCGCCACCGCCACCGCCGACACCACCAGCACCACCACCGCCATGGTGCGAGCTGCTCAGCGTGTGCGAGTGGGTCGAGTTCAGTGTGTGGGTCGCATGCGAGTTAAGCGTGTTGTGGGCCGTTGTGGTGGCGTTCGTGGAGAAGCCCGTTATGATGCCGCCAGCGCCGATCGCAGTGAGCCCAACCACCCCAAGGCCGCCGGTGACACCACCGACGCCAACGCCAACACCTGGCCGCTGCGAGGCGCGCAGCGATCGATGCGAACCGTTGCGGGTGAGCGAGTTCATCTGCGGCGTGCCGGGCACCGTGTGCCCCAGCGCATTCATGTAGTCCGCGATGAGAAGCGTTATCTCAAGGATCTTCGGCTTGCTCATGGCGAACAGCAGCTTCTGCTCGCAGCCGCCGGCCAGGGTGCCGTCGTCGTGCGAGACGACCAGCATGAAGTCGTCCTGGCAGCCGCCGAAGGTCATGACCGTGCCGTAGGGATAACGCGCCACGGGCGCCATGGTCGACAGTTCGAGCACGTTGAGCGCATCCTCGGCGACGGCCAGCCAGGCGACAGGCGTGCCTGTTGATGCATGCGGCTCGCACTGGCGCGGCTTGGCCTGGAACAGGCAGGCACCGAAATAGGGCCACTTGCGGCAGCAGGTCAAGTAGATGCGCACACAGTCCAGCGTCGAGCGGCCCTTGAGCAGGGTCCACTTGGATATGAGCAGCTCCTGCACATCCTTCAGCTGCTCGGCGCCGAGAGCGTCGCGATAACGATACGGATAGAACTTGTCCAGCGCCTTGAGGCCCACGTCGCGCGACTTCTCGTGCGTGTAGTCGCCCATGTCGATCTGGGACATCAGCGAGGCCAGCTCCAGGGCCAGCTCCCGGGAGAGCGGAAAGCGACCCTGCACGATCTGTGCGTTCGTCTGGTAGCACAGCAGCAGCCGCTCCTTGTCCGTCTCGCACTTGATGGTGTGCTTCCAGTAAAGCCGATTCTTATAGCTCAGCTGGATGACGCGCGAGTTCTCGAATTTGCCGGAACCCTTTTCGCGTAGCGCAGTTTCCCACTTGCTGATCACGTCGCACAGCTTGGCCAGCGGCTCCAGATAGTGCTCCAGATCCTTCTCGATGGGATCATCGCTGAACAGACAAAAGCCATTGATTGCATCGCGTGTGCCCAGCTCCTGGGCCAATGTTGTTTGGAACTCCTCGATGGTGGTGGAGCCGTCGAAGGAAACCACCTTGAAGAAATTGTGGCATTTTTAAAAAGTTAATAAGGCAAAGAATTTCACTTGTTACTTGAGAGAGTTTAGATCTTTTCATTAAGCATTAAAAATATTTATTAAAATATGTTTAATGCTTTTTAGTTCCCAAATAAAGGTTATTAAAAACTTTAAGTCCGATGTAGAAAACTGTTTAGTTAACAGATGAACAAGCTCTAAGGTAGGAGCTGAACTCTTTAAGCTATAATTAAAAAACTACGCGCTATATAATTAACTATTTACATTTTAAAACAGGTAACTAAAGTCTCTCGTAAGTAAACTCAAATTGATATGAAATTGAGGGCTTAAAGCTGGAATTAACTAGTTAGTTAACTAGTTCTTAACTCTCGTTGCTCACCTGGTAGGTGGTGTTCATCATGTGCACGGGTATGGCATGGGGCAAGGAGTGATGATATGGATTCTTCAGCAGAATGGAAAGGACCTCCATGCGCGATGGCTTCGTCTCGCGTCCGCCGTTCTTCAGGGTGCGCTCCAGTGCCCGCTCGCAGTAGGCGGCGTATTTGCCAGTCTCTGTTTTGGTGTCCGCATTGCGGGACAGGTGCAGCTTGAGATACCAGAGCAGACGGCTGGACTTGGGCACAAACAATGAAACCGCCAAGGCGAGCAGCTGCCAGCCCTGGACAAAGCTGTAGGCGGGCGGATTGGACTTGCAGTCAATGATGGGCGTGGAAACGGGCGCCTGTTCAACATGTTTTTGGGTAAGAGACAAGAAATAAGAGTCAGTTAAGGGCGAAAGATGATGGATTGGATTTTGGATTGGGCAACTCTACAAATGACTACAATAACTGAAAGCAATCGTATAACTCTGAGTATATCGTTAATTGTATATCGTACATCGTATATTGTATATCGATTATCGAATAAGACAAGACAAATTTCCCCTCATACCTGTATCGATGTGGGCGAGCTGCCGTTGGCCTGAGCTTGGCCAGCCTGTTGGGTATCACAGGTGAACAGGCTCTGGGTGGCGCACAATAGTAGTTGCTGTAAATTTCGTGGGCGTTGTTGTCGTCGTGGTCGTCAATTGGTTACGTACAGTGTTGGAAAACGGTTGGTATTTACGGTATACGGTATACGGTTATCGGTATCGGTATCGGTATTGGATTTGGTTCGATACACACACAAACGAAACGGAAAACGTTTCAAAACGAAAAAAAAAAAAAACAGAATAGAAGAATAGAAGAGAAGCCAAAAAACATTTGCTGATCAATTTTATGCTGTTTAGCTGACAACAGAGTTGAGTTTTAATTTTGCTTGTTTTGTCTTTTCTATATTTTAATAATTTTGTATTTTTTTTAATTTTTTATATTTTTTTTTTGTACAGAGTACCCTTAATGTATATGTATGGCACGCTATACAAAAGTTGTTCTCTTAGTGTTTTTGTTTTTCGAGAAGCGCAACGGGCAAAAGAAACGAGTAAACTTTATGAATAATGCGAAACATTCAAAGCCATTGAAAATAAAGAAAAGCAGCAAACTATGCGCAAATTGAACAACAGAAGGGAAAGAGGGTGGCAAATAAGGGAGACAACAAAATACGAGTTCAATGCAAGTTTACGCGTGGCCAGCTTAGTCGTGATAAATAATTTATCGATAGCAATGATATGGAAACGTGATTTGACTCAACATTATGTTATCACGTAAAGCGAGCTGCGCATAAACGGAGCACCAGAGACAGACAGAGAGAGAGAGAAAGAGAGTTGTGTTGGAGAAAGAATGCGAGAAGTATTCGCATAAAACTTTGCATTGTTGTTGCTGTTGTTGTTGTTGTGTAGGATTATGTTTGTAGATGCTAAATTGGATGATTCTATAATGTTGCAGTAGGTGCTGAAATCAGCTTTTCAGAGGTAGTTTTTATTTGAATTAAAATAAACTATATCAGTCTTTTCGTAAGCATATGTTTCCTTAACTTATTTCCAATTTAATTTTTGGTTCTTTTTTATTTCGTTAATATTAAATTTCATTGATATTAAATTGGCGACAATCAGAAAATAATATATTATTTGTGTAAAATGTTTTCTTTGCTCCGGCTTGCCGAAGAACAAATTTCTCTCTCTTTCATTTCTACAAAACTAGTACGTATTTACAAATGTATTTTGTGTCTATAAAATGTTTCGAGTTTTGTGTGTTGTATGTACTTGAATAGTGGGTGGAGTATTCATGTTGTATATAGTATGTTGTATGTAGTAGAGTATGTATGAAATTTACAGCAAATACTTTATACAATAATAACGAATTAACAGTAATCTGATAAAAATATACACATAAGACTAAATTTGATCGTTGTTCTGTTTTTGCTTGTGTTTGCCTTGAAAGCTAAATACATATGTATGTACTTGATTGAAATGTTTGTATGTATGTACATATGTATGTTTGTGTATACGACTAAAAGAAATGTGTACACATACAAATAGTGTTTGGTAACAGTATTCGAGTAAAGTATAACAGTTATGGGGGAAATTCATTGCTTGTTCGCTACAAATGAAAACAAAGTACAAAAAACAAAAAAAAAAAAAGGAAAAGAAAACAGACAAGAACAATCGAATACAAATAGTGAGGATTAGATTTAACAACAAGAACATGCAGAAAACCAGTTGAATAAAATAATGCTGTTATATGATATATGTATAAAATAGTAGGCACGTATAATTGATATGTATTTAAAGAGTATTTAACGTTAGGTTTATCATTAAGCATTGATTATTAAGCAAAAGCTTTCGGTTAAGCTGGCAGAATGCCGCTGATCGTTTGATAAGCAATTCAAATAAAGCAGAAGAACTTAAACTTGGGTACCTCAGATACGATACCTAGTTGCATGGACATTTAAGGTTAGGAAACGGTTGAAAGCTGCATTGAGAAGAAGCTTGAGAGCTTTTGATTTGAATGAAATGAAGCGAATGATTTGTCGACTCGTGAATCGAAAGCTGTTTGAAAGCTTTTAAATGTTGCCCTTGCTCCAAAAAGGAATCGCCGAGCTACGTTATCGTTATCGTTATCGTTATCGTTAATCGAGGATATCATACAGAAAATGAAACTGATTAGTGGAAGGTGGGGAAGGAGGGTAGGGAATTAGGGGGTGTTGGATGTACAACTAAAAGAGCTTAGTGAAGGATAAGAAGCTTTGCAACTGAAAAACTTACGCGCGTTTGCTTGCCCAGTTTCTTGTTTACCTGGACACCGACACTTAGTTTCTGGCCCATATGTCGGGAGGTTTGCTTGATCAGAATACAGATCATTTCGGTCTGCAGCTCCGGCATGTCCAGGCAATGCTGCAGGGCGTTCTGTGCGAGCACCACATGGTAATCGATACCGGGCTGATTGACGGCCACCGACATGAACAGCTGTATGCTCTGTGTGTGGTTCAAATTGTGGTTGGTTAATTTGGTTGCGTTGATTTGTAAAAGGATTTTCGTGGAGCTTACCTTGAAGAGTTTGATGGCCTCCGGTTGCATGGTTTCCGTGTGCATCGAGGACAGCGGAGCTGTGATCGTATCTTTGGTGTGCAGCAATATGGGATGACGCCAGAGCACGCAGTCTATTCCAAGCCAAAGTAAGAGAGTGTATAAACGTGTGAGAGTTTTAGTTTAGTAATTAATGTACTTACTTGGATCACCGTCGGTTTCCATGAGCTTCTGCACCAGCTGCTCGTACTGGGTGCCCGCGCTGGGCCCGCCGCCCGAGACGACAGTCAGATGATATAGCCAATTATCGCGCTCCGGCTTGCCGGACAGTATTAAATACGTGGGACCCTGGTGCGCCGGATAGATGGCCACGGTGAGACGCGCCTGATCCTGAGCGGCATCCTCGCGCTCCTCCGAATCGGAGTCGGAGACATGCTCCACCTCCTCCACGCGTGCATCGCGCATATTGATTTGACCCAGCGGATTCTGTGGACAAACAAATGATTGCAATAATGATTTTGAAAAGCCTTAACTGCAATTGCATTTACCGTTTCGGCGGGCGCCTTAAAGTAGAGAAACATCTTGCCGAGCAGAACGCACCAGCATTTCTTGGCATGCCCGTTCTTCACCTTGGTCACCCAGCCCTGCACGGTGGGCTTCTGGTCGTCCCGGCTGAGCAGCAGCTTGGTCGCATTGCGTCTCTGCACATTCTGCAGGACACGTATCCAGTCGTCCATGGTGGCGTGCGAGTCGGCGGTCAGATAGTAGACCTTCTTGCCGGTGTCGATCTCGAACGTGGAGGCGCCCTCGGCCCGGCTGATGCGGCAGGCCTCGTCCAGCTGGATGTGGCCCTGCGGCTTGCGCTGCACATCGTGCTGGCTCTTCCAGTAGTTGAGGCTGCCGTTCTTCAGGACGAACCAGCGCTTGCGCCAGGTCTTCAGCTTGCCGCCCAACTTGGCCAGGTGACCCATCTGTACAAAGAATTTGAGACAAGACAAAGCACGAAATTGTATTGATTTGATTGGATGTTGTTTGGTTGTTGTTACCTTCTCCAGCGATTCGAGCTTCTTGCTCGGCGAGTCCACGTACGACTGGCGCATCAACAGCGACGGCATCGAGGCGTCCATGCACGTCGACTCCGAGACGGCGTCCGGGGGCAGCGCGTAGTCATCCGAGAGGCCTGATTCAAAGGAAAGATCTGAAATTACTGTGCCACGCATGCGGGGACTTGCGCGCAGTTGCGTCGCCTGCGCGCCAGTGCTGGGCGTATGTGGGCGTGGCAGCGTGCTCTGTATGTGCACGGGCGCCACCGCCGGCGCCTGTGGGTGTGGCAGCGTGTGATGATGCTGATTATGGTGGTGTTGTTGTTGTCTTTGGTGTTGGTGTTGGTGTTTGGATTCTTGTGTGGCTGTGCGCATGTGTACTGTTGTTTGTGTGTGTGTGTGTGTGTGTGTGTGTGTGTGTGTGTAGTTAGTGGTGGATGAATGGCAAATGATGGCGGTTAATAGTGATCATTGGTGATAACAAATGAAAGGGATACCCATCGAGGGCGAGGCGCAGGCAGGAGATGTAACCAGTTTGAAATTATTAGAATACGCATCGAAAATTAGTTGTCAAAGGGTTAATCAAGACACAACATTGTATGCTAGAGGCTTAGAGAAAATTGTAAGCTTATTGCAAAGAGTTCAGTAAATAATAGAAAACTAAATAATATATAAGTTAAATAATTGTGTGCCAATAGAAGGAACTTTTTCAATTCACGGTTTTTAAATTCAAGAATTTGTTTAATAAAAGTAAATAAATATTTATAAAATAATGTTGAAATTCAAAGCTTGTCAAAAAGAGTTATTTAAAACATAGATTTGCACTGAATTCAGTTAATAATAGCAGAAGACATTAATCAGTAAATAATATATGAGTTGGAACAAAAAAAATTCGAATAATATACCAAAAAATAAATAAAAAATATTGAAATTCAAATTTTTAAATTAGTATAATCGAAAACAATTATAAAATACATAAATTCAAAAATTCGTATAATCTAACAAAAAACAAAAATAATGTTGAACTTCGAAAATGAATAAATAATAATCCTTTGCTATTAAAATTGAAATAAAGAACAAGGAAAATATCACAGGACTTGTGAAGGAAAAATAGGCTTAAAAATAAGTTGGATTGTGTTAAATGCAGTTTGGATTTGGATTTTGGGTTAGTTATTTTTATTATTATTATTATTTTTTTTTTTTTTGGTTAGTGCTGTTGTGGATGTGGTTGTTGTTGTTGTTGTTGGTGTTAGTTATGTTGAGCTATCGCTACCGCTACCGTTACGCTTTACGGGTTTTACTGGGCTGGTGCGCGTGCGAGGAGACTACGCTTGGGGGAGGGTCGGCGGCGGCTGGCGCCTGTACGTACCACGGGCCTTGGCGTTTTTGGGGCTCTCGGAGCCGCTGCGCTTGGCTGGGCTGAGGCTCGAGGAGGTCTTCAGGCTCTTCGAGGGACTCGAGGCGCTGCCGGACGTGGAGGTCTCCGTGTTGTCCGTGCTGGACGAGTTGTGCGAGTTGTGGGTAAGCATGACGGCATGATCCTCGCCATCGCTGGAATCATCGCTGGAGTCGCCCGTAAACGGCATCGAGCGAATTTGGGAGGCGCGCCCCTTGACCGTGGCATACACGGGCACGGATATATCACAGAAGCCGCCGCTGGCGGTTTGTTGCTGGCGCGTCGGCGGCTGGGGTGTGCCCGGTGTGCCGCTGCTGCCCAGCGTTCCGTTTGCATCGTGGCCGTGCCTGCTGCGTCCGTTCGACAGCGTCAGGCTGTGCTCCTGCACGTCCGGCGTCGGTTCGTTGCTGGCGTTGCTTTCCGCTGTGCTGTTGCCGGTCCCAGTTCCAGTTTCAGTGCCAGTTCCAGCGCCTGTTCCAGCCCCAGTACCAGTTCCAGTTCCAGTTCCACTTCCATTGCCGGCAAGTCCATCGTTTGCCACCTGGTAGATCTTAGCCTCCCAGCTGGGAAAGCGATGCAGCGGCGGCGTCGGCGGCCTTGGCACGCCCAGTTCGCTGGTCGTGGTCGTCGTTGTGCTGGAATTACCACCGCTGGCCATCAGGGCCGGATTGTTTTTCATCCAGGCGGGCAGCTTCTCGCACGAGGGCGTATAGATTTCGGCATAGTCGTGCGCCGTGTCCGTGTCGGAGCTGTCGGGTCGCGTGCTGGCCGCCGCCGTGGTCGCTGCGGTCTGCGCCGCTTTGCTCGAGATGCTGGACAGTGGGGCCAGGGTGAGGCCGTCGACGGCCGCCACCAGATTGCGTTCCAGCTCCTGCGGCTCCATGGAGAGATTGCGTCGATGCTGATGGTGCGGATAGGAGCTGGTCAGCGGTCGGCTAATGATCTCCTGCGGATCGAGGCTTTCGCTGCGGCGTCGCGTCTCCGGCGTGCTGGCAAAGTCCTGCACATCCAAGCTGAGACTGTTGCGCACGGGCCCGACAATGCTGTGCCGCTGCGACTGGTTGGCTATGTGATTCTTGAGCAGCTCCAGCTGCTGGTTGCACTTGATGTTCTGTTCGCGCAACAACAGATTCTGCTCCTCGAGATCGCGCAGCTTGTTGTTCACCCACTCCTTGATCTTGGCCGCCTTCGCCTCGATCTGGCGCGCGTCGTGCAGCCTCAGCTGACGTTGCTCCTCCACCTGTATCTCCAACGAATTGATCGTCTTCTCGGCCTCGATGGTCGGCACACAGACAGCCACGTTAGCGCCTCCGCTTGTGCTGCTGGCCAAAACGCTCTGCTGGCAGGCTGCGGCCAATGCTGCAGCGGCGATTGCCTGTTGTTGTTGTTGCTGCTGCTGCTGCTGTTGCTGCTGATGTTGCTGCTGCTGGTGGATGGGCGAACTAGTCGCGGTTCCCTGCTGCGAGTGCTGCTGCTGTTGCTGTTGTGCTTGGGGCTTTGGCCATTCACTCAGCCGCTGCTCCATAGCACGCACCTGTAAGCAAACAAACAGAAAAGAGTGGAAAATATGTTAGTAAAACTTTGCTTTTAATCTCCTTCCTGACTTAATCGTGCAAGTTTTCCAGACAGCTGCGCAGATTGCGCAGCAAAAAAATTCAAATGTAGGAAAATTCAATTAAATACGAACTAAGCTGCGGCCGTTAAATGAAACGTTCCTTGGCCCAGGACTAATGGCTACATGTGACCAGCTTCCAAGGATTGCAGCCAAGAAGTGCAAACAACTTGGCCAACAAATAACCAAGTTTGCCAGCAGTTAGCTCAGCTCAGGTGGATCAACTTAATGGTAAATGAGAAAAGTTACGTTTTGCCAGCGAGCAAAAAATTTAAAACTACAAAAAAAAAAAAGGGTGGAACTTAATGTGGAAAAAACCTAAGAAGTGTTTAATTAAATTTATGGCTTTAACTTAACACGGAAATATTATTTTAAAGGGAGTAAAAACTTAGACAGAATATGTAGTATTATTTAAAGTAAGTGACTAAATTCTAATTATAAACAATAAGAATTATTTTTGTAAAAAGGCTTAAGCTGAGTATTAATTTAAGACAGTTAAGCTCAATTTGTGATTTAAACAGAGTGAGTTACGAGTCCAAAGTGAACTAGTATTTAAAGCTTAAGGAAATAAGTACGTTCAGCATTAGATAAAATGCAAGTTTGCTGTTAGCTTAAGTAGCAATAATGGGTATATATCATATTTAGAACAAGTTATAATTTATAAACTCATATGTGCACGGGAAGCTTCGTCTAGTCGGGGCATGTGGCATGTTGCAGCTGGCGCAGAGCTCGAGACCCGACGGGCCAAAGGACTGTCAAGAGCGGGGCTAAATAATGAGGCGCAGTGGCGCAAAAAGTTGTGTAATTAAACGCAGCCATTTGGGGCAGACAACGGCGACCATTTAACACTTGGTTGTTGGGCTGCCGTTGAGTCCGGGCCATGGAATGCGAGTCAGGCATTCTTAGTGCATATTTTTATGGGCCCACAACAATTTGCAAGTAATGCAACTGACGCAGAGCGACAGACAGACAAATAAGTATATATCTATTCTTGCAGAGCGAGAGAGAGAGAGAGAGAGAGAGAGAGAGAGAGAGAAGGAAGAAAGGAAGAACACTTGCAAGAAATAACTTCATTTGGCACGCCAAGTTGTCGGTTTGAACCCGAGCCTGGTCACCGGAAACCGCACTGACAACAACTAAAGCAGACCCCGGAAGCATGCTAAACGCCACTCGTGGCCAAGTGGCAGCTGCCTCTCGTCACCTATTGCATTATAAGTTGCCACTTTTGTTTGCGGCCCGAAGCGAAATGGGTCAATTACCCAATGTTCATTGTTGACTGTTCACTGTTCACTGTTCACTGTTCGAGATGTGGCTCCAGGTCGAGGAACCCAACTTCAAAGACTCCTCCTTCTGGCAGGCGCAGTTTGCCAGCCAAAAGCCACGTCTAATGCCCCGTTGAGCTTGGCTGGCAAATGTTAAAAATAAATAGACTGCCAAAAATAACAAACAGGACGTTAGGTTATTGGACGCGTTGCATACAAAATGCCAAAGTTTATGTTTGTGCTTGTGACACACACCCACACACACACACACACACATAAACACCCGCACACACACACACACAAATACATTAAAAGCTATAAGTCCGAGAATAAACATGTTGAGCACGAGAATAAAAAAGGTAGGAAAGAGAACTTTGCTTTAAAATAAAGAAGAACAAAATTAAATTGAAAAATTTAATATATACAAATATCATTAATGAGAAGAATCAGCTTTCGATTGAAATCGTTGCATACTATGAAATTCAATTGTAAAACCTTTTAAAAGGCAATTTCTTTGGATTGGAGTCGAACTCCTGTCAAACTAAATCAGGACATAAAGTCAGCTTTGCAAACGATGCAAGTTTCCATGCAGAAGCTGAACTTGGCATTAACTGCGCCCAAATAGTTTCGGTTTCAAGTTTCTGTCCAAAAACTTGAGCCATCAAATTTGATGGCGCCCCCCCCGACAAAAAAACAAACAAACAAGCAAACAAACAAACGCTTATGGAACTTAACTTGTGCCACAATAACTTCTTTTTTAACCATCTTCTATAGAAGAGGCTCAGTAATGGGCTATCTAAAAAGCTGTTGAAGTAAAAGTTCTCGAATTGTATCCAAAGTTTGCATGGAATGCAGAAAACAAATGGCAATAGAACCGCGAAGGACACAACGGGTTAAGTGGAAAGGAAGTTGACTTTATCTTTGTGTCGCTTGTGGCAAACGAATCCAAGATATGAAAATAAATCTGCGCTCTGTCAGTTAAACTAAATCCGGCAATTTGCGCTATTTGATTAGATTTGCCTGTCAGTGTGGTGTATATGTGTGTGTTTGTGTGTGAGTGTGTGTGAGTGTGTGTGTTGGGGTGTTTAGTTAACTGTAAGGCAGGCTAAGGCTAAAGTTCTGTGCAGCTGTTGAGTCTCATAAACTGCTTCTTCGGTTTCTCGGCGTGTGCTAGGACCTGCCAGGACTCGCAGGATGGAGCAGCGAAAGGATAAACGGCTGGGCACAGCTGCAACTGTCAGGCACAAAAAATAGAAAATGTTAAGGGAAACACAATTCGATTTTTATTGCGCAACGACATTTTTATTGGTCGCTGCCCTTAATGGAAAGTGGGCGTGAAGGGGGGGGGAGCGAGGAGCTAGCCAGGAGTCAGTTGGCCGACTAGCTGCTTCTCTCCGCTGCCCGTCTGTTCACTTAGCATAAATCTCGTCTGCCGCTTGCATTAACTGCAAAACCCAAAATCCAACACAATAATTTGCCTGAACGCACAAAACGGATTATGGAAAAGATGAAGATGAAGAAGGAAAAAAATAAAAAACCATAAAATCTGGTTCGCTCCATAAAAAACTGAATGGAAAATGAATGAGTTAAGAAGTTTATATATTTATCTATATATATAAATATACATAAGTATATAAACGCATCCGCAGGGAGCTAAAAGCATTTGAGTATAAATTTAGATTTGAAATTTAAATGCGTTCAAGGATGGCAAATAATCATTTCTATTCAAAGGCAAATGTAAAATGGAAAACTATTCAATGCATCCATTCAGTGCGTCTGTGAGTTGAATGAATGAATGAGCTGATCAAACAGCCTGCTCCTTCCACTCCCCTACCCTCGCTCTCCACCTCCAACTTGGGGGGCAGCTTCATTTTGTTGGCTCGTGTTCATGCCAAGCATGAATCCTGTTTTTATTACTAAATAAGCAGACGCAATTAAGTGGCGTAGGTTGTGTCCGCCCGAAGGGTTGAACGGACGGCAAATGAGTAACGACAACGAGCCATAAAGTTTGCCTGCTCCAAAGGCTTGTTATGGAAAATGTGTGTAAGCCAAAGCCAGAGAATAAGGACTGCGGGCTAAAGGATGCGGTCCGCTTTGGCCATTTGCGGTGACTCAGTGGCCAGAACGGGCCACAAACACATTTAAGCCGCTGTCATAGCAGATGATTAATAAGCTACTAATGGCCGCTAATGTGCACGCCAGATGCAGCTCCTTAAGCCCAGTTTAATTAAGCTGTTTAAAACCTTTAACTAACGTTTGCGTGTATAGAACTGAATGGGTATAAATAGTTCTATTCAACTATCCAACTATCAATAGAGATGTAATTAATTGATTACTATAAGAGAATTGAAATAAATTAGGAGATGTTTAAGTTTATGAAGACACATCAGTTTTATATATCTTATCATAATAATATTATGATACTTGATTTATTTGCTTATTGCACACATTGTTGCATACTAGCTGACAGGCACTGTGATTACCTTCAATACTGTATTTATAATAAGCAGTTATATTTTATATTTATATTTTTATTTAATTTATCTATTTTATTTTAATCTTGTTTAGATGGTTTTTTTTCTATCAGATCTATCAGATAAATACAGTAGTACACCCTCCTATTTGTTACTTTCTCTTTGACAGCCAGTTGTCAATTTAAATTGGCTCTGATTGACAGTTCTTAACTGCAGACTTTGGCTTGACTGTTTATCTAGGCAGCTGTTTTGTTTTTGCTGCGTACACTGCGACAAAGAGGGGTTGGCTTTGGAGCAACGTTGTCATTTTACTGTTTGTACAAATTGATGGCGCCGTTTGGTAATTTGTTAATATAACATATAACACAAATGTGCCGCAACATGATTGTACTGTATTCTGTGTTGGGGGCGCACATTTCCCATTCCCCGCACGCTCTCTGGAGTCTTGGCATCCACTTTGCTGGGCATCTAATGCAAGTGGTGCCCCGCTTTATTTGCGTTTCTTGGGTTGCTCTGACTTCATGAGCACACAGTCTCTGCCACACCCCTCGCCCTCTGTCATGCCACATTTTCGACGTTTAATTTCGAGTCATGATTCCATTGTTATTTATAGTCAACAAAGCGGCGGCAACTCAAGTAGCGGCACCAACAGCAGCAGCAGCAGCAGCAGCAGCAGCCACTCTAGAAAACACTCCATAAAATATTGCTGGCTCCACCCCAACGGCATCCCTCTGCCCCAATCCCCCCTTCCAGCGTTGGCACGCGACGCGTCGTCATTTAGTCTGGGCAAGTAGCTGCCGCTGCTGCTGTTGTTGCCACAAAGGTGGCTGCAGCTTCCGCTACGGCTTTAAACGTTGGCATTGCCAAAGACATTTTAATTTAATACAAGTATAGAAGTTATCTGTGCAACATAAAGTCGCAGCTAGTCATTTGCCTGCTGCCGTCGTTGCAACGCCTTGTGGCACTGCGGTCGTCGCTGTCTGTCTCATGATTTTTCCATTAGAGTCAATGTCAATATTTGCTGCATGTTTTGGCAGCTTTGAAATTGAAAATGTGCTTGTTGCAAATTACTAGCGACATGGCTGCTGCCGCTGCTGCCACGCAGCACGCAGCATGCAGCACGCAGCTCCCCTGCCAGCTTGCCACCAAAGTGTCTTTCACTGTCGTCGGCTCGTCGCCCGCCTTGCAACAATTAAAAAAGTCGCGGACGTTGCCACGTCTGTAATTGTGTTGCAGCATCCTTTTTTTTTGTTGCAAGTGGCACTCGTCACTCGAGTGTTGCGCCTGCCGCGTCGTGCAACGCTTGACGTGTGTCATTTTGACGAAAGCGTTGCAGACTTTGTGGCGCCTTTTAAGTTCAATTACGCTTTAAATGCTCGCCAGAGCGACAATTATTTTTATTTTTGTTTAAAGCGAGAATCTGTGATAAATTATAATTTTAATTATATATATAATAATTATAATATATAATGAATATTATATATAACTCTCTCTCTCTCTCTCTCTTCATGTTTATAAAATATGAAATGAATATCAATAATATTTATGAAAAAAGAACTTTAAAGTATCAAAAGAATAGTTAACAGTTTGTGGCTTATAATATTAATTAATATTGGTTTTTGAACGTAGCCAGGGCCAATTTCCTTATAACGCTTCTGTTGACGTTTGATGCATCTTAAGTAATTTGCCTGCAGCTGACGCACAAGCAGCTGCCACGCCCACAAAAAACCGCCCAGCTCTAGCCGGCTTAACTTAATCAGTTTTCTGGCGAGGCGACAGGGTGCAAGGGAAAAAGTTTGCAGCGCCTTTTGCCAGACAATAAACTAAAACAAAAGTTTGGCTGCTGATAAAAGTTTTGAACAGCCCGCCCACGCCCATTACAAGGATTACATGGCGGGACGGGAAACTTGGTAATATGTTGGCTTTAAAGTGCGACCTGTTACGGGCCACGGCCAATGCTCAGCACTTGGCACTTGGCAGTTGGCAGTTGGCAGTTAGCTGTTAGCTGTTGGCTGGCAATGGGTTTTCAGCGTGCATCGACTGGGAATATGCTTCGCATTTCAGATTTACCAACTCGAAAGTATCTTAAGGATATGGCGTCTAAAGTGTACCCAGCTCAAGTATCTTTAGCCGCATTGTTGGGCGTCAAAAGGCAAACAATGTGCCCAGCCAGTGCAGCGGGCCGCATTGTGTCTGGCTCTGATGCCCCTCTGACCCTTCCCGCTCGCCTTCCTCATGCCCATTCCCGTTCCGTGCAGCATTCGGTAAGAGGCCAAAGCAAAGATGCCGACAATTTTGCGACAAAGCGAAATGTATGGAAAGTGGACAGCTAACAGAAAAATGGCAGGAAAAAAAAAAGAAGCGATATTTGTGCGCTTTTCAATAATTTTCCACGTTTTTCTCTTTAGTCGCCCCAAAGTCTGAAGGCAGCTGCGCCAACTGTTTGTGACAGTGGGTGGCATGCGCCATGCGACGCCACGCCTCATTCGTTTTCTTTTTCGACTGTGGCGCAAATGACGTTTTTACGCTTGAGTGGTGCCAGCGGTGCCAGCACCAGTGGTGCTGCCACAAAGCAGCAGTGAAATTAAAACTGAAGACTAGCTGCAGCCACCGATCGAGACATTTAAACAGCTAACAAACAAAAACGACTTTAAATGAAACAACAAAGAAAAAAAAGGGCCACAATTCATTAGGCAGCGATTGCCTTCGGAGGCGGGGCTGCGCATTGCCACGCCCATTGTTAATTATGAAGGGCGAAACCCCACAAGCTGCATAAAGCACAGCGTCTGGCCATACGCCGCCTCCGCTTCAAATTGCACTTTGTTTTCCCTTTTTTCACAGTTTATTTTGTTTTTTTTTTTAATTTAGATAGAGCCTTTGTGCAAATGTTTCCTGGGCGAATGACAAAAGTGCATTCAAGTGTAAGTGATAGAGAGTGAGAAGGTGGTGTGTGAGAGACTGTCGCCAGTGTTTAGGTTTGGCAACTCCACATAGACAAAGTTTAGAGTATGTTCACAGTGCAAACAGCGCTTAAAGAGAGTTTAGCTTTAAGTCTTCATATATGGCTATAATGTTATCAGAACTATATTATTAGTTGCGAAAGTAAAAGTAATTCAAAATTATTAACTATTAAGATTATTTTTAAAAAATCTATAAATTCTCTTAATAAACTTATTCTTTTAATGAAGATCTTTAAACGCAACAGATAAATGTCAATAGTTTGATCTACCCATAAAATTGAAGTCCAACTCTACGAACTCACACTCTCGTTGAGTTTTAAACTAATTTCCATTTACTTGGGAACACACCCCACATAAGTTTTTATATACCCATCATTTGTACGCTGTTTCAACTGTCTGTTTCCGTTTTGTTAAGCAAAACTTTGGACAGCGAGGGGCAAAGGCGCTGCCAACTTTTTGATCACAACTCATAAACGTGACCTTTTCGATGTCGCTAACCAATTAAGCGTAAAGCGACAGCCCCTTGTCCCCATAACAACAACGACAACAAAGACAACTTCATCTGAAGTCGCCTTGGAGAAGCTCAGCGATGCGTTCGACATTGTGAAATACCGTGCAACACACACAAACACACACACACACACAACAAACAGACAGACGAAAACTTGTAAGCAATTAAAAGCATTTTCCCCTCTTGTTCTTTTTGTTTTTAGTCTTTTTTTTCCTTTGGTATTTCTGCTTGCACTTGGCAAGTTTTTTCTTTCCATCTTCTTTGTCTTTGCTGCTCATAAATATTAGATTTTTATGGAATCGCTATCCCACAGCTGGCACTGCGAATTGGTGTCTCAACTGAAAGATCGGGTAATCATAGAACATGTCTTCCCTAGGAAGTCTGCCATAGTATTAAGATTTCAGTTTAGATATTGTTGTCGCATAAAAGTTGGAATTTTATATAATAAGATCACATCTTCCTATTAAACTCAAACCATTTTAATTTTACA
Source organism: Drosophila lacertosa (assembly GCA_004143845.1). Classification (NCBI taxonomy): domain Eukaryota; kingdom Metazoa; phylum Arthropoda; class Insecta; order Diptera; family Drosophilidae; genus Drosophila; species Drosophila lacertosa. The sequence continues at coordinate 99,993 of SCDZ01000097.1, read as the reverse complement.
GAAAACAAAAATAAAACACATTTTTGAATTTACATAAAGTACTTTTTTTGTGTGAAAAATATTAACATTTCAAAATTTAATATTTGGTAAATTCGGAAAAACTTGGAAGAAACCAATTAAATAAATTGTATTCCAACTTTTATTGATTTTTAAATTAAGATATTTATATATATATACTCAAATAGAACAATTAGTTATGCTTATGAATGGTTATTACGTACATTTTGGGCATATTGTGCGAATGCCCCGTTTTAACAAAACAGTTGCCATTTTAAATACACTTCTTTTCTCAATTGGAGTCTTGAATGGGCCTAGTTTTCGAGTGTTTTCAGACTTTCACACACGCGATTAACGACAACGATATTTATAAGATCAGAAGTTCATTGCCATTATGTGGCGGCCTTAAGGGTTGGGGGTTGTTTTTCGACAAACGCACAACAACCGCTATGCACAACAACAATAATAATTCGCGTGGCCAAACTATTTGAAATGTGTGAACCGGTTTTGTTGGTGGTGGGCGGAGAAGGGTAGGTGGCCGCTGATCGCGAGTGTCGAGGGTTGTTTTTTAGGCACCCCCTTCGAGGGGTTTCAGCCGAAAAGTGTATGCAAAATTGATTATTATTCGGAACAACAAAAAATATTAACAAAATAAACTGTTTAACATGTCAAACACACTGAAGAAACCGATGCAACACCAAAGTAAGCGACGCGCTTTTCAGTCACTCCAACACAGTCGGTACCGTTAGGAAAATGTTAGACGCCGCCAAGCGACGTGCACGAGTCGAGCAACGCTGAAGCACTGAACCGGCTGCCAGCCAAGTAGCAGCCACCAAGCGGCAAGCGGCAGGCAGCAGTCACCAAGTACCAAGTGCGAGTGCAAGGGAAATTCTCGCGCGTGGAGGTGGGAAATTCATCAGTGTGAGCGAGGGAAGTTTTACCAGTGTGCGCGCGTGTGTGTGTGTGTGTGGGAGTGTGCGTGTGCGTGTGCTTTATTTTTTGGGGTGGCAGGTAATTCATCTTGTAATATATGTCATATATCACACGCCGTGGCTCCACATACATACATACATACACACATATATATGTACATACTTACATATGTGCACATTGAATATATATGCCAAGAGACGCATAAATAAATAAATAAATAATACGCACATATTATAGTACGGCGTATGTGAAACATCAATAAAAAGGGAAATTTGTAAATCACTCGGTCGTCCGTTTGGGCCTCAATGGGTTATCAGTTATCGAATTGGCCATTAATGCGTCTGGCTTCTTGGCCCTGCTTCTGGTTTTAATGGTCCGCCTCGTTGCATAGTTCAAATGGAATTTATGGCAATAAAATACGCAAGTCAGTCGACCCCCAACTCTGCGCCAATACTCCACCCCATCCCCTCCGCCGGCCCCCTAATGCCAAGTGACTCACGCAGGGTGACAAAGCTAACGGTTCTGGCGAGCAGCATGAAGTCATATTAAAGAAAAGTTTCTATAGATTTAATTATCCAATATTTTGTTTCTTTAAGCAAAAAAAAAGTTAAATAAATTAACTATCACTATGAGACTTTTTCAGTATTTCGAAACTATTCATAAATTGACTTGTTAAATATAAAATGATGGTTTCAATAATTGGCGATGGAGTCTCTCAAAAAAGCTGAGTTCCTAGCAGAAATAAAGGAGTAACTAAATATACTTTATAGGGTATCTCACTAGCGAGCATCTTGCTCCAATTATCCGGTGTCAATGACTTTCGCCAAGTTTTGCGAGCTTCATTTAGTGCAGGGAGAGGTGAGGGGTGGGACAGCAACAGCTACAGACCAAACATCAGTCACTTTGGCTTCCTTCCGGCCAAAAGTGCGTGTCATGTGAAAAGCAGAGAAAAGGCGAGTGGTAATAAACGGAGTTGGGGGCTTAGATGCATGTCAGTTGTCAGATTATGTGTCGGAACAACATTGAGAACAGCAGCTCGCCGCACAATTTATCTCTCTTCTCTCGCCCTCTGTCTTGCGCTAGCCGCTAGAGAACTTTGACGTTACCCAAATTTTCCGACTACTCGTTCAGCTGGCCGCCCAAAACGAAGCCCCGCATAAAATAAATGTATGCACATCTATGTAACATGTTGCTGGGGCTTTAGCATTGGCTTTGGTCCCGAATCTTGAAGCTCTTTGGCTGATTGTTTGCGGTTGGTGTCAACAATTTGGCTGATTAAAAAACAACAAAACAGTAGCAGCCAGCAGGCGGCAGACGGTAGCAGCCAGTGGATGTATTTGGGCGCCGTATGAGTTGCGAGATGAGTCAGTTTCATTGTCGTCCCCGTCATCCATCAGAGCGCCAGCCAGCATGAAGATTATTGGCTAGACGCATGCAAAAACAACAACAGCAAGGAAAAAACGACCATAAAAGCGAACTCAACATAAAAGAAAATTCAACGCTTAACCGCTGATTAAATACCCTTTCAGTTCTGTACTAGATGTCTTGAAAAAAGCTTAGTTTTATAAGAGTTTTAGCTGCTTTTGCAAAACTTAAAAACTGAAATTTGGCTTTATAAACTTGACTAAAGTTGGGTTCGCAGATGAGTCTTACAAGGTACAAGGTACTTTTTGTTAGGGTATTGCGAGCCACGAAACATCCTCCGTGTGAGCGTGCTAGTGCGATACGCCCCGACTAGACTGGCTGGCGGCCAATTTACAGCTAACCCGACCCAAGCCCCGCCGCTAACCCTTTTCGCTGGCAGCGCACAGCTGTTTAAGTCCAGTTGGCTTTCAATAAGTAATAAACTGATTAAAGTGCCTTTAGGCCCTTTGGCAAATCGCATTTTGTCCCCAACTCAGACTCAGTGCATGCTGCAGCAAAGTATCTGTGGCACATCATTCACCAGCGGCAACTGTTGCATGGAGCTCGGCGGGGCGCTATTTTTAAATGCATATTAATGTGGAGGCAACTCGCGCTGCGGCGCGCCAAATGATGTCGTCGACTCGCTGATGAGTTTTAAATAAAGAAAAGCAACAACAACGACAGCAACAGCAAAAGCAACAGCAACAAAAAGACCACTTAAATCAAGAAAAATGCAAGGCATAAAAACACATTACATTTTTCAAATGTGCAACAGCAACAGCAGCGGCAGCGGCAGCGACGCCAACCGCGAGGGCCAACTGCGAGTGGGCGGACGCTGCGGAGGCGGCCTTAGCGAAAGTGGCGCCGTCGTCGTCGTCACTGTCGACGTCAACGTCATCGTCTGCGCTGCACTCTGATGACGGATGCATGCATCATTAATTCAACTGAAGCAGCGCACAACAGCAAGAACAACAACAATAACAACGGCAACAACAAAATAAACAACAACAAAAAGAGGCAAACGCCAACGCGCTTTGCTTTTCTCTTTATTCTGTGAACTTTTATGCATAATCATTGTGGAAAAAAAGAGGTAAAGATAAACGGATTTCAAATAGATGACAACGACCCATAGATACGCTTATACAATAATATAGTTAGTTTTAAATTAAATATTGGTTATCATAATCACAATTCACATTTAAGACTTCGAAAGCATTTTCATAGAGTTCAATTAACACTAAAATGCAATTTAAGCGCAGTACAGACAGGAAATATTTGTATGTATATATAATAATATGTAATACATGAAAGAAAAATATAATATATGTTTAGTTATATAATTAATTTATTCTCCTTTATTTGTAATATATTTTGAACCGAACATCAGGAAAAGCGATATTATATATTCTTTTATATTATTCCTTAATTTTTTTTTTACTGCCACCTAGACTCTGTAAATACTCCCCATAGTGTAGGGTAGATCAGGCAAAACCAAGTTCGAATGGCTGGCGAAATGCATTAGTTAGTCAACTGGCAAAGGCAATCAACGCTTGGCCCACATAGCAGGAGAGGAGGAATCGGTGGCATAACTGCAACTGTTTGTTGGAACTGGGTATATCTAATCAACTGTGTGCTTTGTTTACAACGAGATAAATGGCCACTGTTTTGAGATTGATTAGAAGTAAAATAAGGAAGTGCGCAGGGGATGGGAGCTTGTGGCAAAGAAATGTGGCGAGAGCTGCACTTGGAGGCATTTCTCGGAGCTGGCACGTGTCCAAGCAGCGAACGCAACTTGAAAGCTGCCACGTCAATCGGCAGCTCGTGGGGCAGAGCGTGCTGCTAAGTGCCACAAGCAATCAATCAACTCGTGCAACTGATGGCTGCTGTTGCGCCCACGTTGCACGTTAATTGATTTTGCAGTGCTTGTGCCTGATGAGCTGCAGTGCAGCGGGAGCCGCTGCAAAAGGGGTAACAATACAAACAACGCAAACAACGCGAACAAAACAAAACAAAACAAAATGCAACACAAAGATGACGACGCAGAGATAAGTGGCTAAATAATTGAAAAATCCCATCAACAGATTGACCCAATTCGCTGCTGCAAACTTGCCCCCCGCCGGAAAGGTTAAAAGTTCAAACGAGAAATGCGAAATTTTTAATTGAATTTCTTTACAGCAAGTGAACATGAAAAACGAAAAGAGGGGTGGGGGGGGGGGAAGATAAAGGCTGTGGGGATCGCTGAGCGTCAGTCATAAATTAAAAAGCCATACGGCTGAGCGACTTTGAAATGCGACATAAATTTTCTTTATTTTCTAAAGATATATACTCTTTTTTTAAAGTGTTATGAGCTGATTTCGGATATGTAGATATATGAAGAACGTGTGGGGCTGGTTCCGAACTGGGCGCTCTAATTTTAGCCAATTCATATGTTCGAAACATAAAATTAATATAAATTTGTTATGCGGTTTCCGCTCGTTGATCCGATCATGCAACGCGGTGGCAGTGGCAGCCAGGTGGGCGTTCAATCGTCCAATCGACTTACCCAATCGAATTCTACGCATACCCAGGCGTAGAATTTCGAAAATGTTTTGGAACTCATTTAGTTTTAGGATCTCTGCTAATTATAGCAGATATGTTGTGACAGTTTTATTTTTAATGAGCCATGCATGCGCAATATTCATAGTACCCAAATTATATATGCGCTTAAGTGTAGGAATACAAATACATATACATATAGTATACGTGCAATGCTTTGTAGTTTGCACTTGAGGTAGAAAAGCAAAAGAACAAATTTGGCAACGAGATTAATTGAGATTTATAAGTTTGTTTTTTTATTTAACTAACTTAACTACTCTTAAATTGAAAAACATATCGGTAAAATAGCATTTATAAAGAATTAAGTTTTCATTATTTAAAGATATTTGCGCTTTGAGACGAAGCTTTAAATATAATTTAGTAAAGCTGTCTCCAATGCTTTAACTTCTTGACTGGACCAATAAATCGAAATAAGCTTAATCGCTTACCTTTTTTCTATAGTTATCCATTCATAAAATTGTGTTGTTGTTCGTTGTCAATGTTAAAGTCTTAATCGATGTTTTTGGTGTTTTAGTTGTTGTTGTTTTAGTCGTTGTCTTATGTGTTAGTTGCTGTATGCCAAAGCGGGTGGGCGGAGGGGTGTTCGGCTCATTCGATGTTGCACAGTTAGTGGAGCTGCCGCTGAACGCATTTTCTTTGTTTATGGCGGCAGCAAACGCAACAGCGGCGACGTTTGGCAGCCACGCGGCGGCAGAGCAACATTTTAGAACACTCGCCGCACTCAGCCTATGAGCTAATAACAAATTCACCGTAGTTATAGTTGTTATTGTTTCGAATCCCCGGTATGGCAATGCCCGAAAGCGATGAGCGCTGCTGGCAATGCTGAGCGCAACAGCAGCCAGCGTCCGTCCTAGCAACGGAACCAGAAAGCTCGGCTTCGCATTTGTCGTTCTTATTTGTTTTGATGCATTATTTAATTCTATAGTTTTAGACTAGGTGTTGTTGCAGTCGCTTTGTTGTCGTGTGTTTGTTGTAAATGGACGTTTCGTTTGTGTCTGTTTGTCTATTTTGATATGTTTGTAAATGTGAGACGCGCTTGTTGTTGCTGTTCCTGCTGTTTTTGTGCCTTTCTCTGCTGTTCTTCTTTGCTGGAATTAGTTGCTGCCTTTTCGCTTTCGATAGTTTATGCACTATTCACACACGCGGGCACGCACACGCACGCTTTTTGTTGTCTCATTTGCTGTGCGTTGCTTATATCTTATTTGCTGGTTTTTTTTAAAGCCTTTTTATTTCCGTTTTTGCTTTGTGGCTAGCCAGTCAGCTGTCTGTCATTGACATGTGCGCGCGCTCTCACCAAGTCCAACAGTGGCGCTCTCTTCCTGCATTCGCTCTCACGGCTGCTGCTGCCGCTACTGGTGCTGTCTATGTTGCTACTCTCTCACTCTCGCCCTTTTATGTGCGCGCCAATACACAGCGTAGGGTGGCACTCACTCACTCACACACACGCACGTACAAGCGCCCCGCACGTTGTAAATGTGAATGGTCGATTCTTCGTGTGTGTTTGTATATATTTGTGCGCAAGACAATGCGAAATTTGGCCTATTATTAAAAACAATTAGCATTTTTGGCTGTCATCAGACCCAATTTACACGCACACTCTCACACACACACACGCACACGTGAACACAAAATTCCATTTAGATGTTTATTTTGACAATTTTCAGACACTTTAGTTGAACGTAACATTTTCTTTTTAAGTTAAGCTGTATTGTTATTGCTGTTTCTGTTGTTGTTGTTGTCTTGGAGTTGCCACACAGTTTTGAAGAGTGTTGTATTTGTGGCTTCGGTGCCACCCCGCGCGCCTTTTACTATGCACTAAATATTTCGTTCTTTTCCATTCTTTTTTACTACGCCCGCAATTTCCAACACTGCTGCCGTCTTCGTTTATTGTTTATGTCGCTGTCTTTGGACGTTTGGGTATCTTGTCAACCAATTAATTGGTTTTCGTTGAAGCCGCGAGTGTAAAATTGTTTAAACAAATGGAACGGAAAATAATAAAACGCAGCCTGTGCAGCTACAGCGTCGGAGCAGCTACAAGTCTTCTTTTGCACAACTCTTGCGCTGTGCTCTTTGTTACGCTGCTTTAGTGGGCCGCTTGCCTCCATATATTCGTTCGTACTCGTTCTCTCAGTCAGTCAGTCAGTCAGCTTTTTTTCGGTGGTTGTTTCACTGTTGGTTTGTTTCTTTTGATTCTCGCCTCGTCCCTTCGGTTTACTCCTTGGTTCCCTCTGTCGGTCCTGCACACAGCTGGCAACTACAAAGTTGAGGCTCAGGATGAAACTCCCGTTGCAGTCGCTCGACAAACCGTTTCTTGATTGCACTCATAAAAAACAATTGCACACACACGTACATCAAGAGTTACGCGCGCTCTCTTGCTCTTGCAGTGCGCTCTCTCGCTTTTTGGCAGCTGCTGTCAAGCTTGAGGCGAAGCAACCCTCGTAATTGTGCTTACAGTTTGAGTGCCACTGTCCGTTCGCACGCTGTTTGACATGCACTTTGCCTGTTTTTTGTTTTGCTTTTCATACGCACGCACGCGCGCGCGTTTCATTGTGTTTTGGCCGCATGGCCCGCGTTTTACAACACTGTGCAATGTGTGCCATGTGCGCCTTCGCCTATGCAACACAAATCGAAAGCACTTTAAAGACATTTTTAAAGCCCACCGCCCCCAGGAACAACCTGACGCCCCTAACATAGCCAACTGCCGCACATCCTGCCGGCAGCGAGGGTGCAGGTGAGCCCAGGCACTTAATTGCCCGGCGTTGGAGCATATTTAAGTGTGTTTATGTTTATATTTTTGCTCTCAGTGCATCATTTATTTGATTTGCTCAAGACAAAAGGGGAGAAATGCAATTAGGATTGACGAGGGTGGGGATTTTAAAATGGTTTGCTCGGCTCTTGTGTTTAAAAAGATTTTAATAAGACAAATCTAAACGGTTCGAAAAGGTCAAGAGCAAGACAACATATTGTTATTATTGTAATTATTTGGAGTACTAAATAAACTTATAGTAGGCTATCAAAATAGTAAAACTGCTGCCCTCAATGAAGTCATTATTCCCTCACTTGCCATGAATTCAAAATTGGGCCCTCTTTGTTTAAATAGAATGTATTTTTATCAAATATTTAAAGTTTTATTACTTTAATTTAGCTTTGTTTATTGCTGGTTTTTGATAAAATATAAAGTGTACAAAAGGGAAATTAATAATAGTTAAAAATTGTAGTTTTATCTCTTATTAGATTGAATATAATGATAAAAAAATTACATTCTGGAAATTTTTGTTTTTGCCTTAATTCTTTTTTTTTTAATTTTTTTTAAGATAAAACTATTATTTTTCTATCTGATTGTAGAAAAAGAAAGCGTTTAAATTATTGATTAACACAATTCCTCACACCCAAGTTAAAGTTAAAAAATGTGTCTCAATGGAACTTTTTTATTAAAAATTAAAAGGAAAAGTCTTGAACCTAGGCAAGGCTAATACTAGCTAGCATAATACCAATTTTTTTTTTACCATTACAAAGTACAAAGGAAACGCATATATTAAATATGTGCATACATATATGGATGTTGTTAATTATTTGTAAGTATAATAATCAGAGCCCTTAAAAAGGTTACCCTTCCAATCGTAATGAGTTGGATGTTGGCTAATAGTTTAAAATGAATGAGCGCATTTTAAGGGCTGACTAATTGAAGCACAAGTAAGTACGATTTTGGCAACTGTTGAAAGGCTCGACGAGGGGTTGCCAGCCGGGTTGCCGAGCCAACCCCTTTGTGGCTAGTTAACATCCACGTGTCTTTACATGAATTTAATCTCGGCGCAAACAAAGTAACAAGAATTCAATTTGTCACAGTGGTTGGCAACGGTAACAGTAACGGTAATGCTAACGGCAACGGTAAAGCTAAAGGGCTCTCAACAGGGGCGAGATTTACACTGAGCGAAACGCTTCGTTGGTAGCTCCAAAAAAAACTGCTTGCTTTCTAAAACTTCAAAGGTATTTCTTTTATTTGAAAATGCTAAAAATAAAATTAAAAAATTGCCAGACTACACGAACTATTTAAAGAATTAAGAGTTTCGAGCTTGAGTGAATTTTGATTGCGTTTCTCTTAGTGCTGTTTTAGACGTAGTCATAAACCCGAGAGATAAACCCGCCTGGAACTTGGAAAATATTTGCATTTCGCCTGCTTACCAAAGGGGTGGGGCAAGGGGAAGGGAGGCAGGTTGCGTAGGTAAAGCCAAAAGACCCTCGGGACTTGTTAATGCAAACAATGCGCATTTGATATTGAAAACGCGCGTCGAGTCGAGTCGAGTCGAGTCGACTCGTTCACATGGGTGGGTCCTTGTTGTCCTTGTTCGGGGTAGTTGCGTGATGTCTGCTCTAAGGCGGCTTTTTATCTGGTTGAGCGGGGGGCTTTTTGTGCGGAGCTGCCAGCCAAAGCTCAGCATCACTTGCAACCGCACGAACTTCAATAAACAGAGTGGAAGGAGCGAGGGAACCCAGGGCTGGGCCTGGGTTAGCGGACAGCGTACGCAGCATTGCATTAATGTGTATTTCCGGGCTGTGGAGCGGAAGTCGATTTATGTATTGTGCAGCCGTGTCTGGGGACAGTTGGCGACAACATTTTGTTGTTCGGCTTGTTTGGCCGCATGTGCCAAAAGTCCGTGTCGCTATCTGCCCGGCGGCAAACCTAGTCTGAACCGCAAACACCGAAAACAAGTGACTTGGACGTGGGCCGACTGCACGATACTCTGTTTGCAGTCGGAAAAGAAAGAAACCTTATCTTCAGTGGGAAAAGGTAAAGGTAAGAACGATACAATTGAATCTTTAGTCGACACTTTAAAGAGAGATCAAGAGATCCTTTGCTCTGCCTATGGTTACAAAAAGGATATGCACAACCAAAACAACCTTCCTTCGAGCTGCGAAGACAGCTGTTAGCCTGGCTGGGATGCGTGCATTGTCATGTAAATGTCGCACGCGCTTAAACGCTGCAAACTGGGCTCTAATGAGGCGCTTCTGTTGGCCCAGACGCCCCGGCGGCTTCTGATTGTCTGCCAATGTCTGCTACCCTTGTTTCAGTGTCCTTCGCGGCCTGCAGGGTTGGCAACCGCCGGTCGTTTAATGACTTACCTTATCTTCAGCTTCCTCGGCGCGTTCTTCCGCTTCGATGACGCGTTGTTCGAGCTCCGTTAACTGCAAATAGAGGAAAGTGAAAAGCGTGTCAATATGCGTGCGAGCGAGACAACAAGCGAATTTTCATGCATGCTCTTTAACTTAGTTAAACGACGGAAATCATGTGCAAATAATCGAGTGGCCAAGTTTATCAGCACGAGCCACATCAAATTTATTATTAAGGGTTATTTTTTTTATTTTCACTATTATTTTCTTTTTTTTTCGTTTTGGCTATAAATCAATGAGCGTAACTGTTATAAGATTATTCTTAAAGCTTGCACTCATACAATTTTTTTTTTCAATTTGTTTGCATTTTAAAGAGACAAAAAATATAAATTGTAATTTATATTCAATAAAGCTTAAAGTTTCGGTCCAGACCATTTTAGTAATTTATTAAAATGCTGCCAGGTGACAATCCTGTGCACAGTATCCAATTAAAAGATAAGTTGGATAATAATATAATAATATAATTTCTTTGTTTTTTGACTAGACATTCATTATTTATTTCGTGATAATTTTAAGCTTTGTAAATACTTAAGAATGGGCAAGCTTTAGCAGGATTTGAATCCAGTTAAAGCGCTTAGCTTGGACAGTCACCAGCTGCAGCTAAGACACACACCTGGTCAGGAAAATTCCCTGTATTTGGCTGTGGTGAAACGCAAGTGTGTTGAGTTGCGTCAGGCGAGCGACAGATGGCGCCACGAGTGACATTTTACGTTATGTCTTAAGAGGGCGATGGGCGAGGGAGGCCCATCCATCATTCAATAAATCAATCAATCAATCAATCAGTCATACTCAATGACAGTTCATTGGCGGTTAGTAAGGATAATGCGCCAGCTAATACAATTCATTATGAATGCTTAGATGCGGCACCACAAAAAAGGGGGGCTGGGGGAGGGTTTAGCTGGTTGGGCAAACAAAGTTGACTGCCATATTGCGCTGATGGCGCCAAACAGTCTGGCTGAATTATATACAACACTGGCCGTGCCCCCGTTGCCGTTGCCGTTGCCGTTGCCAGGGTGGGGCCTTTGTTTGGCGCACCTTGCGGCCACTTGAAGCAGCCAGCCGGGAATTTGTGGCGTGCCAGCCAGCAGGCACTTGTCAAAGCGACGCGAGCTGCTTCGGGTCATGCTTCGTCTAGGCGGAAATGCTAATCTCGCACTTTTAACTGCTCAATGGTTTGCCATTAACAGGCCCATAACGGCAGCTCCAAGCTTCACCCCCCCTTTTCTTGTGGGTGTGTTGTGCGCGGAGGCACTCTTGAAATTCCATCAATTAATCACCAGAGTGGCCCGCGAGCTAAAGACTTGATTCCGCTATATAGAGCATAGCTTAAGCGATATATATGTATGTACGTCGCCCGCCCTCCGACCCACTGTGCCGCTGTCCCTTTGAGCTGGGATCCATTTGAATGGCTTCAGTGCATTAATTTCCGCTTTTTATGGCATTTAAGTGGCCATTGAGAGCGTGCGCTTGGAGCGGCCTCCATTGATTGATGGCCGCCAAAATATGAAGGACCTGCGCATCCCTGCGGATGAGCAGCAGCAAAGGCAGCAGCAGCTGCTGCTGCGGAAGTGCCGCACATGAGTACTGGACGGAAGTGAAGCCAGCTTGACTTGCCATTAGCCTAACAAGGAGACGGCTTTTATCTTATCGGCCAAGTGCGAATTTAATAGCTGATTAGGCCAACTAATGTCCATTAGTCGATAATGGCAAAAACACAATCCATGGAACACTTTTGATGGGATTCAAATTTCACAGTCTTCCGGCTGTTAGCTTATCTTTTGAATAGCATTGAGTTTAATATAAATATGCGAAGCTTTTATTTAAGTTTGGTTCATTCAGATTGCACAGTTAATTATGAGCAAACACTTTGTTTAGAAGTTCGTTCAGAGCACCATTAAATTGGGCCAAGTTGCGTTGCGATTCAACATGGAACTGTTGAAGTCCTCGTCGTCAACGATGAGGATCTCCAGCGTGAGCGACGAGCCCGCGCCACGCAACAGATCCGCATCAACAGATTCACGCCGGAGGCAGCAGCAGAAAACGCGACTCGCAAAGCTTCTCCACATGGCGTCGCCAAGCGTTGCGGTTCAACTGCGGACGCAGCGGCGCATTAAGTGGGCGGGCCGTGAGTGGAAAACAGCTGTCGGAGAACATCGTCAGCTGCGTTGCAATCAGCTGGAGCTGAGTCAGCCTCTATCTATAAAGCGGTCGGCTGTGGCGGCACCGTTAGCCAGTTGCTGTGGAAGATGTGCACCAGCCTGGGCAAATTCTTCAGCTGCACCCAAGCGCCCGACGAGGAGCCCGACGCGGAGCAGCAGAGCTACAATCTCGAGGAGCGCCATCGCCAGCAGCTGGTCGCCCTGAGCAGCCTCAGCGCCGTGGCCATGTCGCAGCGTCGGCGTCCGCTGCGGCCCAAACAGGCGCCGCCCCCGTTGCCGTCTGCCACCGGCGAGCCAACAATCAAGCATAGGCAAAGGCAACGGGAAAGGGAACGGGAACGTGAACGTGAACGGGAACGTGAACGGGAAAGGGAGCGGGAAAGGGAGAGGGAAACTTGCAATTCGTATACGGCGATGGAGCGACACGATCAGATCCTGGACGATAACGGGGAGGAGTTGTAGGAGAGAGTTATGCACACAGCTCATACTACATACATAAGTGACAATTAAAGCGCAGCACGATAAAGCCAAACAAATGCCTCATCAATATTGTGAACAGGGTGCGGGAGGTGGCCAAAGTTCGGGCAGCCAAAAAGCTAATGGATTAGGCCAAAAGTGCGAGCTGGTCGAAAGTTATGCGTGGGTCGCGTGCGTGTGCTGCTAAGGTGTGGCCACACACACACACACACACATACACACACATACTTGGAAATTGTTGCCTTTGGCTGTTTAATTATAGGCGTTGCTGCGGCCAATTGGCAAGTTAATTAGAACTTTTGACCGGGCCAACAAAAACACACACACACAGAGAGAGAGAAAAAGAGTGGGCTTAAAGCAGCTACGTTCTGACTTAATTGCAGGGGCGTTCCACAACTTGTGCTGTTGTGCTGTTGTGACGGCCCAAATCATAACGTGGCTCAAACTCAACATCAGCTTTTGCAGCCAACAAACAAACGGCAAATCACAAATCTCATTTGCCAGCCACGACTGCGATGCCGAGACAAACAAATGGCCAGACAGAAAGTCAGATACAGACCACAAGACCCTTTAGCTTGTGGTCGTTTATAGATAGCCAGGGTTGCCACCGTCGGAGTCCACAAAAATTGCACTCCAAAATTGCAGTTGAATTTGCTGTTAATTTGCCTTAGTTGCTTACCAAAGATTCATTTGCAATTTACACAGCTTTAAATAATAGACTTTGTATAGATCTATGATAACAGTGATAAGGCTGCAAACCTCCCTTAAATATCAATTACTTGTGAGCTTAAACAACTGCAATAGACTTGATTATTTGTGCAACTAAATATATTTAAAGCTTACAGTTTATAATTATTTGGCTGACTTTGTTTTCTTTTTTTTTTTTTTGTGTGTGTAAGCCATATGCTTTTGGGTATTATTTATTACAAACAGTGTGAATTGTTTATGAGCTGAACTTGTGGATGCCACACGGAGAGAAACACAGTAGAAAAGAAAAAAAACACAATTACAATTAGTATCACAGGCAATAGATATGTACAAATGAACAAATGTGTGTTTGTATGTTTTTTTTTTTTGGCCTTTGTTAGCATTTGACAAGCGGATTAATTTGTCGTGATATTATATTTCTATCCATTTCATTTATGTTTATTTATTTGGTTTTACTTTTTTTTTTGTATATGGTTGTTTTTTTTTGTACCTGTCGCCCGTGCCTGTGTTGTTGTGTTTGTTTAATTGCGAAATGTTAATTTAAAATTGTTGTAATTGAATTGCATTAAGTTGTTGTCGTTGTTGTCTGGGACACTGATTAATTTTAAGCCATTTACACAGTGTCAACAAAGCGCAATTGGATAATTGGACGCATAATTTGAGCTCATAACACAAATGCAAAATTAAATACACAGAATCCACACACTCAGCCAGCTAAATCTAAATAATCAGCTCCGGCAGCCGCGGATCGTCGTAGCCCAAATCCTCGTCCAGCTGCAGCTCCAGGCTCAGCACCGAATCGTAGTCCGCCAGGTTTACGGCCCGCAAATCGATCGAGATTCCGTCCGTCGTCGTTGTCGGCGTCGCCGGGCGCACTTCGGGCGCTGTGGGCGTGGCTGCCGCTGAAGGCATGGGCGTGGCCGCCGCTGTTATTGGCTGAGCGCTGAGTGGCGTTTGGGCCAGAATCGGTTTGCGGCACTTGAAGAAGTCCAGCAGCAGCGAGAACAACATTCTGGCAGCCATTGCTGCTGGCGTCGAAAAATGCACTGAGAAGTGCAAACCGAGCTCAGCTGCTTTTTAATGTCCGATTTTCTGCTGTTGGCAGTCGCCACAGATGGGATCGATTTCAGCACTCAGCTCAAACACTCCAACTGTATTGGCAGCTGCTTTTTGGTCGATTGCGTATTAGTTCCCAAATGGGATCGCCTCAAACTGAACGCTTGGATTAAATGGCATAGCTTTTTTTTACTGCAAAAGCTTTATCACACACAAAAGCTGCTTAAGCTTACAATAGCAAAGCACCTAAAAGTTTGAAAGCTGCTTGCCAAGTGAATTAAAGCGTTAATTTCAATAAAATATTGTTTTTCTGCCACTTCAAAATCAAATTGAAAACGAAGCGCCGCATTTAGCCAACAAATGATGGCAACGACAGGGACAACAGATGGGATTGGGCCTGGTTAAGTGGACCGGACCTGGACCGGGCGGCGCTTGCAATGAACAGTTAAGTAAATGACAAAATTAATTAAAATGCAATGCAGCTGGCACCAGTCGCTGATATAAATGATAAATAATTGCATAAATATTTATAAAAATCGTTATGTATTCAAATTAATGTACACACACACACACACACACATGCCCAACAAATGCATTACAGGGTGCATTACATAATTACATTTATGCGTTCGCCCATCAAATTGAATGGCTAACACATTTGCATAATGCACTCCCCATAGCCACGCCCACCGCCCCCTCCCCCGGGTTCACTCACAACAGCTGCTTTAAAACAGTACTATTAATGGGTTGGCAGTGATGCGAGGGAGGCGAGGGAGGGGGCGGGGGGGGGGGGGGCGTATGGAAATGGAAAAGCTGAGAAAATGCAACTGCAAATGGCGCGTAGCACATTCAACGTTTTGTTCGCTTCATTTGTTTGTTTTTCTGTCTTTTCACTGCAGTTGTCCGTCGCGTTGACGACTATTTTAATTAAGGGATGGCGCCCGGCGTCGGCCTCTGCAATTTTATGACTGCAGCATAAATTAAAAATTAAATATTACTTCATTTCAATTACGAAGAAAGATGCATTGCTTGAAATGGTTTCGCTTGCAAACCAAATTATCGTGTTTTATTAAATACTGAAGGGTTTGAGCATTTAATTGAGGCTGTGGCTTCGATTATTAAGATTTAAGCGCATCAATTTATAATTTTATAGTTTATTTTTTTAAAATTTATTGTCGACGAATTTTACATTTTAAAGTTTTGTTTGAGGTACAAAATAATTGCTATATATTTAAAGTTTGTACCTAACTGGAAAGGAAAGAAATCCTTGCCGACAGAGGTGTATTATTTATTATTGAACTGAACTGAAAAACTTAGTTGGACTAACCTTAGTTGTACATAATAAAACACGTAAAATGATTTATATGAGAATTCGACCGGGCGGCTTATCGATTATATTTTTTCCAAAAGCAAAAATCGCCATTAAATTTACACTGAGATTTTATAAAAGCTAATATTTGTTGGGTGCAAGTGCAAAGTATAAAGTATAGACATTCCTGATCAGCACAAATATTAAGTACTTTCAGTGAAGTCCGCTTTTGGAGTATTGAGAACGGTTTGCGTTTTAAAAAATTATGTAGCATACTTTTCAGCGCATTTGTTGTATGTGCACATAATGAGTATCTTCTAGTCGAGTTCGCGTCGACTCGTTTGTGATCATAAATTTTTGCTTGATGGCGCAGCGTAAAGCAGGCCAACAACGACGCGTTGGCAATTCGTGTCAATTGCATGAAGGCCATAACACAGCTAACATATATACATACATATGTACATATATACATATAAATACATATATGCCTTTAAACAAAGTCGCATGTTGTTGACTTTGGGTCAAGGGTTGGCCAAAAATGTAGGCTAACAGGGGTTAAGGTGCCTCATTAACCATCAACTTTTAACAACGCTCAATTATGCAACTATGCAGAACAATTGGCTGAGCTCAGCTAATTAAGATGTGCAATTAAATGTGTATTTAAGATTGAGGCAGCTTCAGTCGAGAGCTGCCTGGTTGAAGGCATAAGGCCCATAAGGCGCTTAAGACGCACAAGCTGTTGATGGGCTTTAAGGTTGCCGTTGGCCATTTTGGGGCGTGGTCGGGTGACTTGTTAAGCAGCTCAGTGCAGCGCAAAAACTTCGCAAAATTGACACAAATTGGCATGAGGCAAGTACATCATGGCAATCAGATTATCAGCAACAGCAACAGCAGCAGCAGCAGCCGTAGTAGCAGCCGTAGCAGCGTTGACAATCTACTAGTCAATGTGCTCATCATGTGCGACGTTGTCGCTCATCGTTGTGACTATCAACTAACAGAAGATGTCTGGCAACTCCGGAATAGCCCCCCACAAAGGCAACTCCTGGCCACGGCATCCTTCGTGCTGCTGTCTGCACTCAAATTGAAGGCAGGACACGCAACGTTTTGCAGCTGCTTTCAATCATGACGCACGGATTAGGACTCAGGTTAAAGATTAACAACGGCAGGCAGACAACGGACAGCAGCAGCAGCGGCAACATCAGATAGCAGACAGTATACTAAAGGGGGTTGGGTGTGGGGGGCGTGGCAAGGTTAGAACAGCTCCTTCTAGTTAGCGAGGAAAGCAACGTCACGCCCACCATTAGTTGGCCATGTGGCATGACAAAAGCTAAGCCGATTGGCAACAGCAGCAAAAGCTCCTCAAAAGCGAATCCTGCGAACAGGCAGCGGGCCCAGCCATTAAGCAAAGTGTTAGCAAAGCGGGCAAAAAATAAAGAAATATAAGGAAACCCCTTAATTCATAAACACATAGAGAATAGCTCTGATGTGTTAAACATAGGACTTAACTAACGAGCGTCTGTTTTAGGCGCAAATTAAATGAAATAAAGAAAATAAGGTAACCCAATTATAATGGCCATAAACAGAGTTCCTTAATAGAATAAATTAACAAAATAAATAAAATATATCAACGATGTTTTTAAAGAAATCTTTTAAGTGGAATAAGAATTAGGTCTCATAAAAATGTTGGGCCTTAAAAACATGTTTTCTGTGTCTAAGATATATTTCTAATAAACAAAGCTCAAGATTGTTTTTTAACATTATTTGTCGAAACAAATCCATAAAATTTGAAAACAAAATAACGGTTGATTGGATTGTTAGATTTGTGTAAATTAAAAATAAACTCCTACAATATAAAACAACACTTTAACATTTACCGAAATAATTTAGTTATCCAACTTTGAACAAATTTTGGCAAATATTTCAGAGTTATTCGAAAAGCAAAGCAAATTAAATAAATCGAGTTGATTTGCGCAAAAAGTTTGAAGAGCTGTTCGAAGCAATTCAAAAGTTCAAAACCAGAGCAACAATTTGTGCCGTCTATTTTATTATATTGGACAAAATTTGTTTTAGTCCGCATATTCAGAACTTTGTTGATTTAAGACAGAGAAAAAAAAGATGCGGAAATAATATGCAAATGTAATAAAATAAAATGAAAGAAATGTGAGCTCTTAAGCTAGATAAATGCAGACTAAGGACCACTTAGGAAGGGAACAACAACAACTGAAACAATACAAACAACATAAATGCATAAACGAGTGAATGAATAAATGAATGAATGACTGGCAGAAGAAGAAAACAGAAGAGGTGAGGAGACAAAAGAGAAGACGCTACAGTCTATTAGCAGTTGATAGCGATCCCAGCACTTGCGGCCAACAGTGTTAAAGATAAAGACAAAGGGAGAAACAGAATAAAAAAACAAAAAAAAAAACGAAAAACAAAATGAAAAAAAAAACAGGAACAATTTACATGGACGCACAATCAGAAGGCAAGAATAGCAATTAGTGCATACTTTTGGGCTTAGAAGCGTCAAGCAAAACGTGAAGAAGCAAGCAGACAGAACAGCGAAAGATAGACAACGAGTGGGAGGGAGAGGGAGAGGGAGAGCTGGCGTGAGCGGACAGCACAAAAGGCAAACGAAAAGACGCGCGTGCAATAATCACAGCCAAGTGCTGCATATTTATAGGCGCAATCAAGTTAATTGCGCACAGAAAACCAGAAAAGGAGCAAAAAACAAAAACAGACACAGATAACAGACAACACAACAGCACAGCAAACATGCGAGAGCAACAGAGTGAGAGAGAGTGAGCGAGTGGCAAAATAAAAGCGAGACAGCGACTGTTAATGGACTGCGACTTAAATGGCCGTTGGCAGGGCACTGAGAACAGAGAGCAGTAACGGTGAGCAGAGAGAGAGGGGGGGGGGGGGGAGAAGGGTCGCTTAGGTAGACTGTAAAAAGCAAAAGAAGTGCGTCTTAGGTAGTTAATGTGTTCGTTTAACTTCGTTTGAATACCCTGTAGCTATCATATCATAAAGTTGCGTAAGTGCGTGTAATTGTAAAAAGGTGGCAACTCTGCCACTATATATTATGCATTATGTAAGAGTTTAGTGCGTGCAACCTAATCAAATACAAGCGTTGTTAAAAGTAAATAAATTTCTTGCCTTAAAAGTTATTATCTCATGTCGAAAGCTTGGAATTATCACAAAGCTCCTCAATATTAGACTTAAGTAGCGAACGACTTCTAAAAAAGGTTTAGTTTGTAATTTTAAAGTTTACTTTTCTGAAGTACAAAAGTATGTTTTATGCGTAACTTTAAATAGCATTGGTCCAATGGAACACTAACTAAAAAAACATCTTTTACTTATTTTAAGAACTGGCAAAGCAACTGTTCTACCCAACATTTAAATATTTTAGATAAATCTAAATTTTATCGTTGCTTGTTATTAATATTGTGCAATTATGATAAATATAATTTTAAGCCCATACGTTTTTCTTGGCCCTTCCTTTTTTGCACGCTATGATTGCTAATGAATACAATCATAATTGGCCTGGGGCATCCCTTGGCCAGCCACCCTTAACTTATTTTTTTTTTAAGCCTAATTAACATAATTGCGGTAATTTAATCAATTTTGTATGCATTCTCAAGTGGCCTTCGCGTTCGCAATTGCCACTCAATGTTAAATGCGGCTAACATGTTACCTGCGCCACCCAGTAGGCAATAATATTTTCTTTCTGCTTCTTCTTTTGCCACTCGAAATGTGCCACTTGAACTTGTCCACTTCAGCTGGCCAAGAATTATGTTGCAAGACGTTGCCAGGGTCGAGGCATAGAAAATGAATGAAAACGCTAAATAGAAAAACTTTTGTGCCTAATTTACGATTGCTGCTGTGAGTGTGTGTGTGTGTATAGGTATGTGTTTGTGTGTGTGTTTAGCTGAACGAAACGTGGTGCATTAAGTCAGCAAATTAATTTTAACATAACATAAAATACGCACAACTAACGATTTTCACACAGTCCGACAAAGTTGCAGCAGATGGCAAATTGTAACGGGTCCGGTTCCCATTTTCCCGGTTGCCGTTTGCGGCGTATTTCAATTATCCCGGATCCATCTATTGAGCTGCTCCACACATTTTCATATTCATTTTCATTTTCATTTTCGTTTTTCTTTGTGTTGTTGCTGTTGGTTTTTCTATGTTTTTTAAGCCTGCGCCTTGTATTTCATTTTCAGTTTTCAGTTTTCAGTTTTATGCATGAGACGATGCCAAGGTTTTTCATGCTCATTCTGCAAAACGCAATCTCATTTTTTTTGTTTTTATTTTTTTTTTCTTGCCCGCCTTCGCTTTGTCTAGAGAAGTTTTTTTTCATATCGTTTTTTTTTCGTCTACTTTCGCCGTCCATTTGCGCTGTAAATTGTTTGCTTACAATAGAGCAACGTCAAATCCCAATCCCAGTTCCAGTTCCAGTGCCAGACCCAGTTTCAGCTCCCCCACGTCCAAGCCATTTGTTGGCCAGGGCAGGGTCTTAACTTTTGGCGCGGCTTATTTGTGCGGCTAGATTAAGTTTCAAATTGATGGGCATTTTAAAATCCCTGGGCCGCAGCTTACACAAAGAGCAGGAGAGAGACAGAGAGAGTGAGAAAGAGAGAAATAGTTTCTGCCGCACTGTTGTAAGCCCCGTTGATGGCCAAACGTAACTTTGATCATATTTCGCACTCACCTCATATCAGTTGGTGGCAACTTATTAAACTCGTGATACTCACAAACTTAAGGAGGCCACACACAAAATAAGTAATTCAATTCAATGACTTTTACATTAAAGTAAAGTAAAGTACAATTTTATATTCAAAGTAGTCTCAACGAGAATTATTTAAATGTATTTGCATATTGATCCAATCAATGTTTTTAATGCTGACAATTCATTTGTGGGCAATAAGAACATCAAGGATTTTTTATTTTATTTATAACCACTGCCAAAGTGCATACTTGTTAATTACTACATTAATTAAATAAACCAATCGATGACTTTTCAGTTTTGAGTCTAGCTATAAATGTTACAGAGACTGCAACATAAAAAGTCAATTAAGTGTCAGTTTGGCTTTCGCTTCGCAAGCTGGCAAATTTGCCCTTGAACAGCAATTTGGCCAGAATCCTTGGGATAAAGCCGCAGCGGAACACGGCAGAATTTGCTATTAAATGCCGCGGAAACAAAGCGAATGACGCGAACATTTTCAGCTGACGGCAAATGCAATTTTGCAACACTTGTGTCTAACACTATTTGGCAGTGTTTGTGGTAGAGTGAGGGATGGGAAAGGGAAAGGGTAGGGGCAGGGTTAAGAAGGATGTCTTTTGGTTGGCATTTGTGCTAGCGACTTCCGGCGCAGGCATTTCCGGCATCTTTGCTGTGCCAGCGCGGGGCAATTTATGCGTCGGTTGTGCTCGCCTGGCCAAGTGCGACTATCCCGTTGCCGCTTGGATGGTCGTGTTAAATACCAAGGACATTGTTGCCACAAAACGTTGCGGCACCTGCACAAAACAAAAGTCAAGATTCCTGCTTTTGTGTGTGTGTTGCGTGAAGAACTTGAGCATAAAATTTCCATATCAGCAATTTTATTTGCAACAATTTGGCAACACTTTTGTGCGGGGGCCCGACCCTGGACCTGGCCCGCTCGACCCCTCGGCGGTGACGTATCAATTTCCGCTTGATTGCATTTAAAAAGAACCAAAGAAGAAGCAGAGAGCGCGGAAAAAGTTTGTGGCGCAAATTAAGTTTTGGTACACCTCCTTTGGCCACGCCCCCGCCGCCGCCCCCGCCCCTGCTACACCACACAGCCATTCATCGGCACAACGAATACAATTTTTGCGGCAAACGCAAACGCAAACGAAATTCGAAAATAAAGTTAAAAATTTTACGTTTTGCCTGGCGCTCGTGTATTCGGCGAGTGCGACACTGACTGCAAAAACTTTGCGCCCCAGCAAACTTTTGGCGAGTGCAAAAGTTTACAATTTTTTTCGCTGAGTTTCTCGTTTTCTTTCTTTCATTCATTCTGTCTTGTTTTTTTTTTTTTTTTTTGTTTTGATTGTGGTTTGCTCGCTTTCGTTCAAGTTTAAAGGTTAATGATACCGCAAAGTAACACCATATATAAGTTAAAGGATCGCCGCAACTGGCAAAGAAAGGAGAAGGAAAAACGCTTCTGATTGGATTTGCTACGTGCGTAGCGACGAAAAGACAGAACCAACTTTTTAACATATGTAAATATGTATGTGTCAATATGTGTACGATGGGATCAGAATCTCATATTTTGAATAGCGAATAGTTGAGCACAACAACCGTAAATAATATATGTAATTTATTTAAAGATTTTACATTACTCACAGATTTAATTCTTAATTTCTACATAGGCTTAAAACTATACACAAAAGTCTGCATTGCATATTGAGAGCTTAATTCACAGCTTTGCAGCAGTTTGGTAATTAAAATTATTGCATAATAATTTCACACTAGATTTATTTCGATTCGATTCACGCACGAACAATTCTTAGTTGGGCGCTAATTAGTCAGCTCCGTCGGGCGTGTCGGGCGTGTCCTTTATCAATTGCATAATTGCACACTAAAGCGCGCATCGTACGGATTGAAATCCAAATTCATTTCGGATGCAAACCTCAACTCCTCCATGGAGCCAATGGACTCCAACTGCATGGCAGTCGGCTGGCGGGTGAGCGGTGCAGAAGATGCGCCCATTGTGGCAACGCCTTCAACTGCCCCAGTGCCTGACAAAATTCCAGCTCCAGGTGGCTTTGCTGGCTCCAGTTCCAGCTGGCGGGCGAAGCGTGGCCGGACCGATATGCAGGCACCGCTCCACATGCAACAGAAGTGCAAAAGTGTCAACATGTCTGTAAACGGCTTTTGGCTAACGAGTACAACTAACTAACTGATGGATGGCGTTCGACGGTGGCATTAACCTCGGCAAAAACAGCACACAGCGCGTTTGGACAGTTGACAGTTGGTTTTGGCCAAAACAGCCGAAAGATTGCCGCAGACTGGGCTTTTATCTGGCGCGATGATTGCCGCCAAACACTCAAATCAATTACCAAAACACGTGTGAGTCCACGTTAAAAGCACAATGATTATTAGATGAATGTGTTCGCTGTGAATCACTTCGTATATACCCTTTAAATGTCGAAAAGAGCCGTAAAGACACTCATCTTCAACCATTTATTTAATTGAGAATTTTGTATCTATGTTCTCTTGATTTAAACGTTATGTTAAAGTCTTCGAAAATATTAACAACTTTTAAAGACTAAGAAATAAAAACAGGGGAAAATAATGTATTTGTTGATTTGTGTATATTATATATATTAAGTATACTCATTAATTATATACTCTCTACTTTAATCAAAGGCGGCGTTAATAGGAACTCACTCAATGAAAGTATTTATACACATTTTCACCACGATTATGAATATATATTACGAAATTCGTATATGTTACCAACTTCAATTACTATATTAAATTTATATATATATAATATTTTAGTTTTTATCAAGATTTATGTGTTATTAAATTTGTAAGCCGGCGGCGGTTGGTCTAAACAAGGTTAAATTAAAAAGGTATGCAGATGTCGCATTTATATTTTATTTTATTTTTTGCATTTTAATCATTGGATTCGAGGAGCCCAACGTTGAACCGCGCAGCACCCAAGGCATTCAACAGCTGTTGGCGCTTTTAGCTTGCCGCATGCTGCATGCTACATGCCACATGCCAGACAGCAGTTGCCGCATGCTACATGCTGTATTCTAAGCTAGCAGCAAGTGTGTTTGAGGTGCTGTTTGCTTAGTGAACATTTAATTGTTGTTTACATTTGTACTTTGGTTTATTTTGCAGCACTTTGTTGTCCTTGCACCGCAGCCCGCCTGCCCCCTAATGTGGAGGCAGCTTGTCCTTTTTTAATAAGACTCCAACACATAAACAACACAAACAAACACACACACACACACACACTCACACACACACACAATAGTCGGGCTAAAAGCAGCAGCAAAAAAATGTTCAGCGCAAATTTACATTTTAATTTCTTTTAATTAAAATAAAAAAAAAGAAAGAGATGCAACACGGCGCGTACAAAATAATACATTGAAATGTTGTTGTATTTTTTTTTGTCTTTGTAAGTGTGTGTGTGTGTTTTTTTTTTTTACTTTCCTTCTTTGTGTATTGGCATTAGCATTTGGCATGCCAACGGGGCGGCTAAGTAATGGAAATGAGGCTGTGACAACGACGACGACGACGACGACAACAGCTGTCAATACAAGTCGAAAGGATTCCATTGCTTAAATTCTTAAATGCCCCACCTGGCGGCATAGAGAAATAACAGGTCTGGCGAATCCCGCGATATTGTCAAGTGTCCCTCGGCACGAGATAACTTCAATTTGTATTCGGAATTTGGAATTTGCATTTCGAAGTGTCTTAAATGCTTTGCAGGGCGCCTTTTAATGTCCTTCCCTAATCAGTTGGAGCATGTCAAAGAGCCCTTTTATTTTTTTTTTTTTTTTTTTGGTTTTAACTGTGCGCGATTATGAAAACTTAAAGTTGGCGTACATCCTTTGAGCTGTTTAGTTAAATTTTGACAAGTGAAGGAAAGTCTTAGAAATCGTTTCGAAATGAATTGTGTTACGTAAAATGCAAATGCATTGCTTTAACATGGCCTTACATTTGTTCAGGCAACACCGTCATGCAGTCATGAAGCCGCACATTTATTTTTCTTTGGCAGTTTTGCATGTTTATATGGCTCTTTGACGTTTGGCCCCCTTTCGGAGCTGCCCGCAAGAGAGGGTGGAGGGAGGGGGGGGGGGGTTGATATTTGAGAGCAACAAGCAAACATGCGACCAGGACCGACAACTTAAAGCCCAGAAATGAACCAACAACAGCCGCAAACGGACAGCTTCATTAAGGGTTGTGTATGGGTGTATGTAAGTGTGTGTGTGTGTGTGTGCGTGTGTGTGTGTGTATGGATAAACTTTTCAATTTCTTTTGCAATTTTCCATTTCACTTTGTATTGCTGTGGTCCCCGTGCTGTTGCTGTAGCTGTTGCTGGTCTATGGTCTATGTCTGTGGCAAATTCACGAGTCGAGTGTATTTATCTTACATTTTTCAACTGACCCACACAACGTAGCCACCCACCGCCCCAGGTGCAATGGCATCGTTTCGGTATCCACCCGGCTGCTCTACCTGAAAACATTTTGCGCAAATTGAAGTATTTACCTTCTTCTTTTTTATTTTTTTGTTTGTTGGTCAAGGCAAATGCAGCAAACTGCGTGCAGAGCATAATACATAAACCAAAAAAAAAATGTGTACTATATGCATATAAAACCCATATATATATATATATATATATATGTACATATATAGTGAAGGGTATTAAATATTGTGTGGCATTTAAATCTATGTTTGCCTTCGTCTATTTTCTTTAAGCTCTTTTGGAGTTAAGACTTAAATAAAACACTAACTGTTTTTTATCTGTTGAAAGTGTATATGGAAAATATTCAACCTGCTTACAGGTGAACCCCCGTTTTTTTAAGTTAGAGCAAAGGTATTTAATGTACTTCAAGCCATGGAGATAACTTCTACTGTGTTTTACTTTGTTTTTTAGCTCTAGACAGGCAGCTTGCATTTCAGGTTCATTTGCTTTATGTAAATTGAAGACGCAACAAAAAAAAAGCAGTTATTTGCCAGAGCTTTTAGTGAGTTGCAGTTGGGCGCGGTTGTTGTTTGCCGCGGCACCTGTCAGCCAGTTGCCGCCCGGTTGCAGCCATTTGTCTAGCGCTCTGCCACGTGCCACATGCCGCATGCCGCATGCCGCTTGCCGCACGCCCTTCGCTGCTCAAACAAAACGTTGCGTAAGCGTTTGCTCTCCAGCTCGACAGGCTAAAAGCGTGCTCCCCAGCTGCTGCCACGCCCCCTTTGCAGAACTATCGTTTACTGGCCGGCGCATGAGGGCACGTCTCTTTTTTTCTGTAATTTTTTTCTAGTGTTTTTTGCCTCGATTTCTGGTTGTTCCCCGCTGCAACGGCAGCTGGTAAATTGCATGGCGCCTGGCACTGAATTCGCTGTGCGGTGCTGCGCATCAGTTGCCCATCTTTGGCATTGGCATTCATTTGTTTTCAGAATTGCAGCGTGTTACGTTTCATTTTCAATTTTCATGCCATTTGCTTTGGCTTCTGTTTGCCGCCGTTTCCGCAGATCCAGCTAGCCCAGGAGCGCACTTCGCATTGCGCGGGTTCGACTACAGGTGCGGTTCAGGCGGTCCACGCTTTATTAAGTAATTCGCGCAAGCCAAAGAAAATATAATCATAATAAAACTGAAATTAAATAAAATGGAAAAAAAAAAAAAAAAAAAACAAAAAAAAAAACACAAAAAGCATTTGCACTTGTTCAAAAAGTAAGCAACAAGAAGAAGGCAAAGTAAAACAACAGTAACAGTTTACAGTGAGTGAGTCCATTAGCTACGCACAGACCCATTTGGGACGGGGGCGGGGGCGGGGCTTACGGGAAGCCATTAAATATTTACTTCGCGCTCTCATTTCTTTTACTTAGGCTTGCCCGAAAAATCTAAAAGGCAAGGAAGAAAGGGGGGGGGGGGCAGGGGGGCAGGTGGGCAGGGAGAACGGCCTTTGGGCGCAAGCCAGATAAACATAACCGTTTCGTTTTATGCGCAACAATCATTGCTTTTGATTGCCGCACTGATGGCCAGAGTTGGCAACTGAGAACTGGAAGCTGTTTCAGCTACAGATACAAATACAGTTTCAGCTTCAGCTTCAGGTGGATAGCCTTGGCCAAAGGTGTAAAATGCCGCATTCCTTAAATTTTTTATGGCTTCAACTGCTGCTGCTGCTGTGTATATGTGTGTGTGTGTGTGTGTATCAGTGGGCGTTGGCGTTGACGTGTGGTCTGTTTGCCGGTTATTGTGTCGTTCTCATGATTGAAATCCATTTCTTCTCTCTTTTTTTTTTGGCCAACTGCCAGCTGCCAGCTGCGTTGGCATGCCACATGGCCGACTGTCAAATTGATTGTGGCAGCGACTCATTGAGGCAATTGTTGCTGCCAGACAGCTTTCGCCGTGATAGGCCCATTAGTTAGGCTCCAATGGCCATCTCAGAAGTGGGCAGCACTTCTTGAAAGTCCGCTGCCAGCCTGCATATCAATTATCTGCTCTGTGCGTGTGTGTCTGTGTGTGTGTGTGTGTGTTTGTAGATTTGGCATAAGCTGTCACGTTACGTTACGTTTTATGTAGCATAAGTGATTTTCTTGGGCAACGTTAGACGTAAGCCTCACGTTGTGACAAACTTTCTTACTTTCATTGCACAAGATTTTTGAAGACGTTCACGTTTTAGTTTAGTCAGCGTAGTCAACGTATGTGCTTACGTCAAAAGTGTTACGTTATTATGTTTTCAATATATACCTTATACAATATTTAAGTATTTGCAGATCTTTGAACAATCTTATTGCGTTATATTAGGTAAAGCCGAATGAAAGTTAAGTTCAGCTACGTAAAGAAAGCTTTTGGTTACGTAAGCTCTTAAGGTTAATAACGAAACATGTATTGAATATATACCTAGAAGAATATTTAAAGCTTTCAGTTACGTTCTTGCGTTACGTAACGTACTTTCTTACATTTACGCAACATTTTCTATCTATTAATAAAAATAGCAGCGATCAAGTCACAAAATCTTTATTTGACCCACGCTGGAATACCCCTGCTCTCCTCCTAGAAGGCTCTGCCAACTTGTAGCAACTTTAATGAAATTTCCTGAATATTAAGCGAAAACTTCCGTCCGAGCAGACAGCTGAATGTAAAGCAAAGGATATATGCGTATGCATATACAGAAGAGCAAAGCAAAAGTCGCCGACGCGGTCCAAGTGTAAGTCCTAGACCAATAACAAGAAGAAGAACAAGTCGGTGCCAGGACCCGAAGCAAGACCAGTAATCGCTGGTCGTGCCGTGAGTTTGCTGCGTTGGCTTCCCTTTTAATTTCCGTTTTTATGTTTTTGCCCGCCGGCTTCAAAGTGGGTGGCAAGGAACAAAATAGGAAAGTGCAGGGGGGGGGGGAGGGGGGGTTGGAAGGAGCTGCGTTTGTCTTTTGTATTCACGGCGCGTTTTCGCAACACCTTTGGCGAAAGGTTGGCCATGGCCAAGTGCTGATGTTGCAAATTAGAAGCCGCCAGCAGCTCGGCACTGATGATAAGCATAAAATTATCGAAACAAAAGCAAAATTTTCGTAATAAAAATTTTAATTAAGTGTCTTTCCATACCCTGTAGCAAAGAGTGAAGGTGGCATAAATTGCAAAATTGATCAAAGATACAGTAAAAAAATATGTTTGTATGTTGAACATGGAAAGAAAAGATCGCAGATTTAATACTTTGATAGAAAATAGAAAATACAACCTGTCAATGTGCAGAGTTTTAAAAACAAATGAAATTAATTTATTTGTTTATATATGTATATATATATATATGTTTCATGTTCATGTTTCTATTCATTGGTGAAATGCTGCTTGGATTGCAATTACTTGAGAGCCTGCCACAGGATATTTCCCAGTCGCAGTCGAGATTCTCATTTTGTTTTTGGCAGTGGCTTAGCCACTTCTGGGTATCATCGTCTCCGACGTGGACAGCGCCCGCGGCTTTTATGGACGACAGCGACGACAGCGTTTCATCATGCCGACACAGAGTGGGGCGAGGGGCGAGCGGTGCGGTGGGAAATGGAAGGTTATCGTAGCGCGTAAATTTATGCAAATCGGTTTGTGCCCCGAGTTGTGTCTGTGCCGACGCACATTGGCACCGAATTAAAAGTAAAGTCCTTCAAATGCAAACACATAAAAGCGTAATCGAAACGACAGCACAGCGCAGCGATTAACGCTTTTAATGAGTACTAACTCGCCTATGCAATTATGAGATAGCAAACCCTCAACGAGTGGGAAAGAGAGAGAGAGAGAGAGAGAGAGCCCACGGGCAAGCCTGTGCGTGCAGAAGGATAAGCTTAAGGACGTGCTGGAGTTCGCTGCGTGATTGTCGGCGCTGGTTGGGAAATTAAATGGAATCTAAGCAACTCGTAGATACAAATAAAATGAAAAATAAAATAGGCTGAGCACGACAAAGGGAACTTTTAAATGTTCTGGCAATTAATTATATAAATTTTCCATTCAAAATAAAATTATATCTATGTAATACTGCAAGATATTTAGACGTAAAGTAAACTTTATGCTAACTAAACTAAATTATAAACCGAGTAGAAAATCACAAAATGCTTTTTAAGACATCTATCTAAAATAAAATAATAATAATAATAATTTATAAAAAGAACTTTATTTAGCTGTTGTGAAGTTTTTCTTGAAGAGCTAATTCGTGGATAAAAAAAAAAACTGATGCGTGTGTGAGTTTTTTTTTTCAGGCGCTAATACAGAGCAATCAATTTAAGTGGCAGGACGCAGTGTCCTGGCTCAAGTCGCCGCTCAGGTCCTGGCACTTTTAACCCGCCAGACAACTGTCAGAGACTTGAGCTGCAAATCTTTGGACCCGAACATTTGTCACACCTTGCCACTGGCCGCGGCCAGAACAGAGCAACACAGAGGGCGGCCAGCAGACAGTTAAGGTAGCAGTTAATTTATACACAGACAGGTGGAACCGAGCATTGCGAAAAGGATGTCTGCCGCTGTCGCTGTCGGACATGCTGCCCGGGGCCAAAGCCAAAGCCAAAGCCAAAGTAGCAGCTGGGAAATTTATGCGCGGCCGTTTCAAGTCAATAAGCGCATTTGTCTTGCCAACGGAAATTCAACGAAAATTTATTTAATTCACTTACACACACGTTTACAACAGCTGCTGCAGCAGGCGATGTCTAAAGTCTGGCTAAAACTGTCTGGCAGCACCAGCAGAAGCTGGCTAAGAGAAAAGTGGAAGGTACTAAACTGTAGTGAAGCTCCTGGATTAAATAAGCACATAAGTATTCACAAAGCTTATGTGAAGATTTTTTTCTATCCTATTGTGATTTAGAGTAGCGCAATTTAATACAAATTAAGTCAGTTGCAAGTTTATATTTAATATTGTTGCATTGTTTTTCACGGTTAGCAATGCAAATTTCAATGCCATTTCCGTTTCCGTTCGCCTGCACTTGGACACGAAAGAAAGAGAAAGGAAGAGAGATTTTATTTAAAATTCAATCAAATGGCGTTTGCCACAAGGTAAATGGGGACTTGAAGTCGTCGGAGTCACAAAATACTTGTAGCAAAAGGCAAATTTGATTTCTAGCTGAGAGAGAGAGAGAGAGAGAGAGATTGGTTGCAGCCCATTGTCCGCTTTGCCGCCCCAAAGTGCAGGGGCATAAAAAGCAACGATTATTAAACGACCTGGCCAAGAAGAGCAACCAGAGCAAAGCAGAACTGCAAACCTGCTCCAATGGGCTCTTCTGATGATTATGATGATGATTATTACAAACTACGCATACACTCGACTACAGCGCATTACATTTATTGTTATGTTTATGCACTGGCCAACAAAACATCAGCAGCAGCAAACAAAGAAACCACTTACACTGTGAATTGGAATTTATGAAGTTCGGATATTGCTGGAAATTCAATACGCAAGTGATATACAGATTGCAAATAGATTCGAATGCTATTTTAAGTCCACTCAGTGGGGTATATTAGTAGATATGTTATGTATAACATAGAAAGGTATTTTTTGATAGTAAGCATCCTTTTTAAATCTATGCGATTCTTTGACTGTGAAGTTAGCTGGCTTATCAGCAGTAAAACAAAAACTGAGATTCAGAATTGCGTATACGTAATACGTTGCCCGTGGGGCGCTTGTGGTAAAAATAACCACCGCATAACGAATCCCACGTAACAACTACAAAATGTGGCCAAACTTTCTGCCAAAGTATGACCAATACTGCTGCCTATGTATAGCAAATATAAATATATATATATATATATATGTACATATATATAAACACTTTTTTTGTTTCTGTTACAGATGCTGTGCTGTGCGACGACAAAGGGGCGGAACGAGACGGCAAGGCGTGGCAGTAGCACAACAACAACAACAACAACAACAACAAGGCGTTGGCGCTCAACTGTTTTTGTTATCTTACGCTTCGATTATTTTGCGTTAGTCGTTGTAGAAAATTAGCTAAATTGCTTATGGCAATGCACGTAGCGGACGCCAGCAAATGCCAAGGCTCTGCCTTTGCCCCGCCCCTGCCCCGCCCACGTTTATACCCGGCGGCCCGCATTCCCCACTGCAAAAGAGATTGGCGTATTGTTTGCTGGTTTTTGGATACGGGAAACGTTTCTGAGGTTTCTGTTTCTGTTTCTGTTCTGTTTTTGCCGCTACTGTTTTGTAATTGTTAATCACAGAAACGTTAAGTGTGCGTGTGCGTGTGCGAGTGTGTGTGTGTGTGTGTGTGCTTGTGTGTGTATCAGAGAGGGAACTGTGGCTTGTAATGCTGGCATCTGAGCTTTTGAGGGGGGTTTTTGTTGTCAGCACACAAAATTTACATAGCGCTTTTGCTTTTTCACTCGCTGGCATTCGACATTTTTGCGCAAGCCGCGCTTTTGTTGTGTCCTTTCCTGTGGCCCATCGACTGGAGGATGGGCCGACGAAACCAACAGAAGCGTAACCATTTGCAAATCTCTGTTGGCTCCACAATCCCCCTGCCCCTTCCCGTCTCACTCCAGGCACTGCGTGTACGTGCAGGTAACGCGTAATTAGGAAAATTTCTAGACAACGTTTTATTGTTGCCGGAATTAGAAAACCACAACAACAAGAAAATCAACAAAAAGGAAATAATGCTTTTTGCCTGTTGTTGTTGGTTAGTCTAACTAACTTTTGGCCTTGGTCTACGCATAGTTTGCTAATGATTCAAAATTGTTCTTGCATTCATTAAAATGCTAAAAAAGATTTGTTCAGCTTTTTACTTGCATATCTTTAACTTGAAATAACTTTAAATATTAATGTTCTATACCAAATTTTAATATAATTATGCTTCAAAAGTGTTTTTGGGCACATAGTAAATTAAATTGCAATAACAAATATTA
This sequence comes from Drosophila lacertosa, assembly GCA_004143845.1. Classification (NCBI taxonomy): domain Eukaryota; kingdom Metazoa; phylum Arthropoda; class Insecta; order Diptera; family Drosophilidae; genus Drosophila; species Drosophila lacertosa. Next base: position 68,102 of record SCDZ01000097.1, on the reverse strand, counting down.
TTGATTAACAGACAGCTCAACATTATTTTGATTACAACAAAATTCTGTTTTAATATTGCATTATTATTTATTGGTTTTATTTAATTATTGCTGGCAACTAATTCAAATTGGGCTTATTTATTATTGATTGCGTTTATTATGCGCACCAAATAACGCCATATTTTAAGGAATTTGTATTTAAAATTCATATATTTTTACTCTCAAATGGGCTGCAGCCACAATTATGTAAATATTTTTAGCCGATTTTAATTAAATCAAAGCTGAACTCACTGCCGACAAACCCCAAAAAATGTAGCTTTCGTTTGTGATTGGGTGCCAACGAGCATATTCCATCAATTAAGCCAGTTTTCCAAACAGAGTGTAACTTACCTGCAAAGAAAAAAAAAGAACACAAAAGAAATTAATATATATACATGATTGTGCTTGTGCTTGTGTGTGTTAACAGGTCGTATGAGTGATTTTATTGGCAAAAGTGTTGCCTACGCGTACGCAATACATTTATTTGCACACGCATCAAATATCGTTGCCCATTTACGAGACGATGCTGGTGGTGCTGGCGGTGCAGGTGGTGCTGCTCGTTATTTTCCTGCCGGCTTTTATTGTGCTTTGTGGGCCTCTTGGGCCGCTTCGATTTTGTTTTTCGGGCGCGCGCCGCAGCACCTAAAATTATGCCATAAAAGAGATTTCGGCAAAAGTTCGGCGCCCGCTGCGTTTTCTAATTAAATCAACATAAAAGCCAAAAACAACAACAACAACAACAACAACAGCAGCAGCAGCAGCAGCAGCTGCTTTCACATGTGTTTTTCTGAGCTCTTTTAATGTTGTTTTCGTCGGGTCGGGGGAAGGGGAATTGGGGTATGGGGAAAGGAAGTTAGGGCTGGCTTGGAATTTGTTGTTCTGCAATTGCGTTGCTGCGCTTGTTTTCTGGCCAAATGAAAAAAATTAATGATGTGGAAATTGCGCAAACGCATTGCATACTTCCAGGCGCCGCTCGTTAATTTTATGTGCCAAAAGCTGCGAGCACAACTTCTGCAGCCGTGCGTTGATTTGATTAGTTTTTACATCAAACGCATCAAAAATCAGATTGGCAGCCCCCCCAACCGAAAATACCGTTGTTGCTGCCGAGGCTTTGTATAACATTCATTTAATGTTGCCCAAAAAACCGTTGAGATTTTACTTTAATCAAATGATTACGTTTATCATTAATGCGTGTCTCAAATATTCTCGCTGAAAGGTAAAATATATATATATATATTTATATTTGTATTAACAGAGCCCGAAAGAGTTTAAAACACAGTTTATTGCCCCAAACTTTTAAACTCATTTATGCAGCTGGCCCAAAAATTTATATTTTCAAATCGAATTCATTAATTTACTAAAAATCAGTTGCAGAATACCCCAATTTTCGATTTGGCCTAATCAATTTAATGAAGCCGCACATTTTTCATGGTCCAACATGCAGCAAATTTTTGGTCGACTGGCGATGGGGATGGTGCTGGGGATAGGAATGGGGGATGGGGGATGGGGGATGCCGACGACAGCCAACAGCTTGCCGCAAATTTCGGCAGCATATTTTTCGGGTGAGTAACAGAAGAGGAACACTAAGGCTATGTCGAACGGGGGGGAGGGGGAAGCGTACGCACACTGCATACATAAATCAATTTCAATTAACGTTAATTAAATACGCATCAAGTGGGCATGACCACAACAGCAGCAACAACAACAGACAGCGGCGGAACAGGACGGGGCGGGGGTGGGGCGGGGCAGGCAAAGCGGCCACAGAAACACATTGGCACAAATGAAAAACGTAAAAAAAAAAAAAAAAAAAAAAAAAAAATAAATAAATAAAAAAAAAAAAAAAAAAAAAAAAAAAAAAAAAAAAAAAAGAAAAAAAAATAAAATGGAATAGAAGATGAAAAAAGTAAACTGAAAAAAGAAAGTATTAAAGTGAGTAAATGAGATTTGCAGTTGGCGGCGGCGGCTTTCGTTTTAGTTTGGGCGATGCTCGAACTAATACAACACAAATTGAAAATAGCTGCGTGGCAACCAACAAACGTGCAACAACAAGCAATTTGGGGTGAGACTGCTGCCCCAACTCTGCTGCTGCTTCTGTGTGCGTCGCTTTGCGGTTATGCGCTTGGTTTGACAGCCACGAGACCAAAGCCAAATAAACAAGCGGACAGCAACAACAACAGAATCCCCGGCAAATATACTGTACAGTGGCAAATCGCCGGGCAACCCAACTGAAACCGCAATGATGTGCCCCAGCAACAAAAAAGCACACGCACAAAACACACGAAACAGACATCTAACATTACATAACACACAGCAACACAAGAATAGACAAACCTTCCAACACACACAGACACACACACACACACACACACTATACGAAAGCAACCCCCAATTCGGCCCAAGGCCTGTAAATGACATTGATATTTTTTTAGTTTGCCTGCCACAAAGAGCAGTATGTAAAAAAAAAAGAAAAACCGTCCTAAACCTAAATTTATATACGCCGATCTCTAGAATACACTAACTAAAGCTCATTATTTACGTAAGATTAATATAGGCAAATAGTTGGTAAAGAAATCAACATCAATTGTTGCTAATGTCTTAAAAAGTTGTTCATATGTCTTAAGTCGAATTAATAGAATAAGGACGAGAAGGAGGCTCCAGAGAACTTACCCCACTGTTTTAGCTAACAGAAGAATATAATCCTTCCTTTCATTGACCCTTTTACCTAGACTTAAGTATGTAAATTTGTATGTATATTGATGAAATGAGAATTGAATAAGAAAATATGAATGTACGTTTAGCTATTGACAAACATAATAAAACAATGATAATACTAAGAAAGAATATTTTTAAAAATAATTTCGTGATGACTCAAAGAAATTGAAATAAATATTGCATTATTAATACCATTTTCTATTAAAATACTGATTTTTATAGCATAAATTTAAAATAAACTCCTACAAATATTGAAATGAAACATGATCTGACTTAAATGTTTCATATTTCGCAATCATCTCAGTTTCCTCAGTTTCCGACCGGAAATGCAAATACACTTTCTGCCGTTAGCTGCCAACATTTGGGCCCCTTTTTGAGGGTAGCTCAGCGTTTATCAGCGTATTGTTTATGGACAGAATGGGTGTTTATAATGCCGGCTCCTTTGTATATGCTTCTATTTGCATTCTGTTTTGAATTGCGTCTTTGGTAATTTTGTGTTTGAGCTGCTTTTGTAATTATTTTCAACTTTGCATAATTGCAAAACTCATTAGAGACCAAGTTGTGGGCGTGGCGCACAAAAGTAGGCAACGCAAAAGTGTAAATTGCTCCGCCCCATTCAATTCGCCATGGCCCGCCCCCTTGCCCAATCTTTTGCTAATTGAAAGTTGAAACTGTTCGTGCGAGCGAGAGCGATGATGAAAGAAAGAGAAACAATTGAGTTGTAGAACAAGAACGCAAGAAGCAGCTGCTGCTGCGACCTGGCATCAATCGATAAGCAAACAGCTGACAGACCTTTGCCAAAAGTGAAAATCAATTTGCATTTTAAATTGAATCAAGTGCGCGCCAGTGCCGAGGCCGCGTTCTATATAATCGGCGATCGGCCAGTTCTGGACCGGCAGCCCAGCGATGCGCTTCTGTGCCGACTGCCTGCTGTTCGTCTTCTGCAGCAAGCGGCACCAGGACGACGAGCAGACCCTTGCCGATCAGCTCGAACAGCAGCTACCCAGCCACAGTCAAGCTTGCAGCAAAGTCGATCAGACCGAGCAGCAGTCAAAGTTGGAACTGGAACTGGAACTGGAACTGGAGCAGGAGTTGGAGCGGGAGCTGGCGGCGGAAACATTACGGCCACCACAGCCGGAACAATCAACGGTCGCCGGTGCGGTCGCAATGCGCGGCTCCCATTCGCCCGCCCGCCTCGAGGAGCTGAGCATCTGTGCGGATGTGCATCCCAGCAATCTGCTGCCATTGTCAATCCCGACCGAAATGTTGCCCAGCGAACGCAACTCGGGCGTGGCCGTCAAAGATGAAATTGAAATCTTTGCGGATGTCCAGCTGGGCAATCGTGCGCATTATTTTGCCTTCTAGCCAGCTGCCGCATATTCGCGGTTGTTCAAGTGTCTGGCCAAATCAATCAAAACATAGAAGAGAACCAACTGAAAACTCAACTCAAACTGCAAACTTGACTTTCATATGGGATACGATTACAAAGAAAAGCTTTTGCTTCTGTGCAAGTTTTCAGGTTTCCGATTTTGGCATTTGGTGTTTGTGAAATTTAAGACGTGATTTCTGTGAACGCATTTGCATTTTGCAAATTAGTAACGCCATATGACAAAAGCTACCCTTCTATTTTATAAGCTCATAATATGTATATAATATCATAATATAAGCGGCGGCAGCTTCCGATAAAACTGCCGCAGTATTAAGCATAATTGTATTTATAACTTCAACACTTATACATATGCACATACATACATACATACATGTATATGTTTACTAATAATTTATGGCGATTATATTATAATTCGCATAATTATTTCATTGTCATAATTTTGCATAAATTTAAAACGAAATGAGCTTGTCGCAGCTGCTGATAATGGCTATACAAAACTGTATTTGGTTACAATTTGTTATTCAACTGGGCTACACCTCCAGCTGGTTCCTCCTCCCTTCTCCCTGCGGCCGGCTCGTCTGGCAAAACAGTTGCGCCAAATTCAAGCAAAAAACAATAAGAAGAAAATACAAAAACATATAAATTGTAAACAATTTTTTCGTTTTTTGGAAACATGAGAGTTGCGTCGCCTGAGTCGAAGCCTAGGCTAGTCAACTATATAAAACGTTGGCATGCAACGTCGCCTTGCAACAGTCGCGACTCGCACTTGCCACAGTCTCTGCCACAGAGACTCTTCAACAGTCGCGACTTAGATGCAGCTCCTCGCCTCGGAGTGCCGTCCAAGTAGCGCATGATAGGCTCCAAGTGGATATTCACGCTTCTCGGGGCAGAGCCCATCGCTGTATTTATGTAAGTTGTTTTCTATTTAACTATTAATTTTATTATTTTCTTTTGGGCTTCTTCTTAAATAATCTTTCTGGCTATTTTTCAACTATCTTTGTTAACCAACTTTATTCTGTATACGCCGCCCAGACATAATGTGTCATCGGCTGTGTCGCTGTTGTTGCTGCTGCTGCGACGCAAGCTCCTCGCCAGCTGGCAGCCAGCAGCAGTGCCAGGAGCTGCAGCTGAAGGATTTGACGCCCGAGCTGATGATCACAATAACGACGCAGCCGCACAACAACAGCAGCCACAATCTCAGCTCCAATGCGAGCCTGGCGGAGCGACCCAACATCATCGGTAGCTGGAGCTGCGACGAGGACAACGAGCACTACAATGTCGATGACTACGAGTCCCGGACGCCGACCATGTGGCGTGCCTGGTGGCTCCAGGGCGCTAGCGAGCAGCTCTCATCTGTTATACTGAACTGAATCAAACAGAGCGAAGTCGGGTGTGCTCGCCTGACACATATCCTGTAAACATAAGTTTCCAATCATTTCTCAGCTGCATTTGCTTTATTTTCTTTTTTCCAACACTTTATAAAATCGATCAATAGAAGTTTTCAGGACTTAAACACGAAATTCAAAGCTTAAACAAAGCTTTTACAAAAGAAAAGACAAGTTTATTTTAACTGTGAAAATATCCTCTATAACCATGATTCTAGGATACACTATACATTTAAGGATAGTTCAAAATGAAATAAGAAAAGCTAACAAATATTTAGCTAGATGCAGGGCTTTGTAAGAATTTTCAAATAGTTTCATGTAAGCCACAGCCACAACAAACGTACACACACACACACACACACACACATGAGCATGCATTTTTAAAATAAAATTACGCCACGTTTAGTTAACTGTCTGGCCCTAAAGGGTGTTGCGATTGCCAGGCAGTTAAGACTATGTAATACAAATTTGATTAGCTGCTTGTTTAACTTTAATTAAGTTGATTTCATTGCGCACAAAAGTCGTTTACAAAAACAAAGAATAAAAAGAGCTGTGTATTAAGGAGGCCAGAAGGTCTGGCCAAAGCCAAAGTCAAAGCTAATCAAATATTTAGGCAATGTGCCCGCTGGTTTGGCTTTTGGGACGCTGCCGGACCATATTAACATTTTGTTGGGCAAACAGGCAAACAGTTTGTCCAGAGCCCAAAACACACGACAAACAAGCGGCATAATATTCATGATTATCATTAACACACACGCACACACACACTCACACACACACACACACACACACAACGTGGTGCATTGAGATTTCATGAGTTTTGCACGGTGCGCTCAACAAGCATCCTGCAGGACTTTTGTTGCTGACATTGCCGCTAACATTTGACGCCTGTGTACATCAGATATGCAAGCTGAAAGGCATGGCGAGCACGCCCAAGTGCGTAAAAGAGACACACAGAGTGTGAGTGAAAGAGACCGCTGCAAAGCAAACAAGCTGAAACTTGACCAAAGCTATGCCAAGTGTTGAATTTATAGCTTTACTTTAATGTTAAATGGGTTTCGTTTCCGTTTGAAATATCGCATTTCCCATTTTCACTACAATTTTATATGCCTATCATATTTCACAACTTTTCTTCTTTTTGCATGCGTGCGATATTGCTCTTTGTGTGATATTCGTAAACGTTGTACTGTCGGGCAACATACGTATATTAACCACATTATTGTCTATGTATTTTGTGTTTATATGAAATTTCGTAAACGTTTTACTGGCAGCTTGGGCTAAATAAACTAGGATGAATACATATTATTATTTTCTTAAAGAACATGAGTACAGTTGAATTCTTTGTTATTGCCTTTTCTACAGCATTCGTTAACGTTTTACTGGCAACTATTGAAGTTTTAACTGTAGTCGTATAATGCGTAAATAGCTTAACAAACTCGCAAGCGAATAATGCTGAGCAATAAACATTTGCGAAAGCAGCCAGAAAATAATTTATTATACACACACACACACAGGTTCATATATCGCTCGCAATGGGAGTTGGTAACATCTTGAGTGGGCTGTGGCATGCCATAAAAGGTCTTTGATGCCTCAATGCTTGCCACTTAGCCGAGCGCTGCGCATATTATCGATGGCCATAATGCGAGGGCCCGAAACCAAAATCAGTTGTTGTTACTGTTGTTGTAGTTGTTGGCGCTGCGTTAGCCATTAAAAACTTTCCGGCAACGCCATTAAAATAAAAATCGAGAGCGTGTTAAATGATTTACAAAAGCAACAGCAAAAGCAAAAACCAAAAGCACAACAAGCCAAAGACGAAGCCCAAGCCAAAAACAATTTCGTTGCTGGCGGGCTTATCGCATTGGCATAATGTGTTTCAGGTTATCCCATTTACCAGCCTCCAGCCCCCCTTCCCCTTCCCCTCCCCCATCTCCACCGTCTATTGCCTGACCCTGTCCCTATCCATTCGTTGTATTCATTTTATGCGGCTTTTGCGACAAGTTAAAGCTTTTCCCCACAGACACACACACGCACACACGCGCACACACCACACACACACCCTTTGGAGCTCTTCTGCTCGGCTAAGATATTTTTTGTATTTTATGGTTTTTATGACTTTTCAATAAGTTTTCCCACGTTGCCCGAAAATCGAGTGAAGTCTGCGTTGTTTTTTTTTTTTTTTTTGTAGCCGCGCAAGTTGCCAGGCAATTTAAATTTATACTTATAGTTAGATTCTGTTATCGGATTTGATATCCCTGTAAGTTAATGTAATGTAAATTTTCGGCGTATGCTTTAAAAATTTCTTGGTTAAAGCAATTTGTAATGAATGATGATAAGAAATGGTTTGACTTGTTTATGAGACTTAACAAGAGGCTTTCTAAAGCTTAAATTAAGAACAATAGCAATGCTCAAATTATATTATTTACTGTCCATATTTATTGCTGCCTTTTCGGCTTCCATTAACTGATTGATCAAATATACTTGGCCAACAAATTGATATTGGGACAGTTTAGCCTGCCTGTGTCTGCTTTTCAATTACGCACTCACTTGCGATAGGGATTGTCCTGTCGGGGTGGGTGGTTGCTGCTTGCTGCTTGGTGGTGGTCAACTTAATGCAACTAATCGCCTAACATTAACCGCCAATGACACTTTTATGCCACTTTAATAAACTTGAGCAGCACAAGTGACACCGAGGGCGGAGTCTTGTCTGCGTGTGGCTTCTGGATGTGTGTGACAGACGCTTGTCCAAGCATCACAAAACTTTCGGCACGTTGCGGCAATGTCTTAGCCTCCCTTCCGTGCACCACAACATTGAAGCGTCTCTCAGGAGCTTGGACAAGTTCTTGCGTGTTGTTTCACACACACACACACACACACACGCACATACATACACACACACAAACACACTTACTTGAGTGCCACCAGCACTTATATCAATAATAATTCCCATTTGTAATAAACCCAACTTAAGGGCGGCCTTTTTGAGTAGGGCACACACTAAGGATGGGTCAGGAGGGTGCCGAAAGGCAGTGGGAGGGGGGGGGGGAAGGGGGCAAGAGTTGCATGCAATAAGCATCAATTGAAATGCATAAATAAACAACAAACAGTAGAGTTGGCGGCAGGAGGCCACATCAGAAGTAAATTGATACAAATTCTATAATAATCACGTGGTTGCATTTTATGCCATGGCTAACAACGTGTGGCTTAATGGTAACAACAACTTACCAAAGTGCTGCCTATTAGCCTGTTGGCAATTTTATTTAATTTAATTTAATAAGGAACCCGAGAAAAATAATAACTAAGACATTTCACATATTTAATATGATCTGTTTAATTTATTTCAATAATAAGCATAGTTTGTTTAATTGCTTAGTATCCTATGCATCACATCATCTAAGAATTATTTGAATAATGCCTTCAGTATTAACCTTAAGATTTAGTCATGTTCTTCATTTTATCCAATTTTCTTATGGTATCTTTAAACTTCCAACGTGCGATTTACTATTCTAACCTTGGACACAGATTGTCAATTTTAATTTCAACTAACTGTCAATCAATTGATAGTTTGCAGTATCCACGCTAAAAGAACTTTGTAAAATAATTAAATTTCCACAGAATTTAAGAGGAAGAGTAAAATGGGGGGTAGAAAACAAATTTTTTTTTGGCTGCCAGTTGTGGGATTGTGAACATGTTGGCCAACTGTCAATTACAAAATTTTGATAGATGGCTCGGCGCGATTTCAATCAATAATAAAGCACTTGATATGTGAGCAATGTAATTTAAATATGTCGAGCACGCATTAGAAGCTCATATTGTTGCTGCGATGCTCATTGTTTCCATTAATTTTAAGTGCCGGGACACGCTTGCGAAGCCGCCCCCGCCCTCCGTCCCCGCCCCCTTTGAGATACGCCCACCCGATGTTATTTATCATGTGGCAATGTTGTAATGCATTTTGTAATCGATACAAAGCAATCACAACGAATTGAAGCCCAGCCCCGTGAGCCAGGCACGTGACCAATCAGCCCCGGGTGTGGGACCCGCTCCGGGATAAGTGTGTAAGTGTACGACAGCCCCGCCTTACAGTTTGCTCTCTCCCTCTCTATCTCTCTCTCTCTCTCTCTCTCTTTCCTTGGATTTGTGGCTCGAATTAATGGTGCAGAGAAACTGGAGCCGTAAACCTCAGCCTGAACCACGTAGAACGACCGCAACAAGCTAAATGCAATCAAAAGATAATTCCTAAGCTGATTTTGATCCTGGGATTATACAGCCACGAAATGGGCAAATGCTAAGATACGCGATAAAGAATCAAAGATTAAGCAGATCTTAAAGAATATAAACACTCGAAAACTTATCGAGTAAATTTATAAAATGTAAATATATATACAGAAAGCTTTTGTGCATGATTTATCTCATATATATTTTTTCTAAGAAAAACAGAAATTTTGCTGTCGTCAGTGCTAAAAATTGAATGTGTTTTTGTGTGACTTTAAAGCAATTTGGCAGTTGTCAATGTGACAAATTGATCGAATGGCCCAATAAAAATGCGTAATCAAATACCAAAAAGTAGGCTGTATGTATATGTTTGTACCTTTGTAAGCTGTTGCGGGAAACGAGCCAGAAAAAAAGAGAAATAAAAGTGTGTGCTTTTGACTGATAACAAGTGGCAGGCCGAGGGTGGCAACATTTGTTGTCGCATCTAAAAAACATTGATTTTTTCTGCACAGCGGATTTTTTGCTGTGCGCAGCGGTTTTTACTAGCTGCCACTAATCAGCGGCATAAATGGGTCTAACGATTGTTTTTGGAACTCGCATCAATTTAATGAGATTGCGCCAAGCAACTTTCTTTTTTGGCAACAACTACAGCTGTATTAATTTGTGTGCATTAGCAAAAAGTTAAAAAAAAAAAGAGCGAGAGAGAAAGAAAGGTGGGAAGCACAATCGAATCGAATTGAAACTTTAATGACTTTATGCGCTAGTCGCAAGTTGCAGTCAAGTTGACCAAAGCCAAGTTTGTAACTAGTTGCCAGCATTTCCGTTGGCCCAGACAATTAAGTGCGCAACTTTTTGCACAATTGTACTTTAAACTTTGGCCAAGCCACGCCCACAGCCAATAGCCATTCAGTTGGATGTTGAATGATGATAATGATGATGATGATGATGATGATGATGATGATGATGATGATGACGATGCTCGCGTTACGCGCCCAGGTTGCTGCTCCTGCTGCTGCTGCTGGTGTTGCTGCAACACGTTGAACAGATTCAATTAATTAACTGTCAATATTCTAGCAAGCACGAGCGCATGCCACGCCCCCCCAAACCCCAAACCCCAAACAGCCGCCCCTAGCCAGCACCTCTTCACGATTCTCTGGCATTTCTCGCCTACATTTGTGCCGCCGCTTCGTTCGCTTTGCTTGCTAAATAATTAATGAAAAGACAAATTGCTGTTGGCACAGCAGCATTGGCAGCAGCAGTACAAGCAGCAGCAGCAGCAGCAGCTTCCCTACTGGCTACACAGGCCAGTCAGGCTCTCAATTGCAGCTCAATCTCCTTTTCTGATTTAGCAACTGCTATCGCAGTTCTTATTTTTTCCATTGCATACTTTAATGCGCTTTGATTTTTTTCTATACTCTTCTCATTATGCCATTGCCTTTTTTGTACACACAACCACAAACATACATACATATATATATATATAGATATATTTATATATAATTTTTTATTTCTTTACAGATTGCGCTTCATTAATTGCATTACTAATTGGTTTCGCAAAAAGCAGAGCAAAGCAGGGGAAAAGGGGGGGCAATGCATTTGTGCAAGTTGAATGGTCAGTAGTTGGTAAGTAATATTTGTTTAGTCTATGCAATCAACAACAATCGATAATTGGTTCGAGCATTATCTATTTGAATCTGTGACTACATTTCCTAGGTTTTTTTATTTAAAGATTATGCCTTATATGCCCAGAAAACTAATATATCCCAGTCAGATCTCTCTTTAAAAAAAAAATAATAATAATAAATAATAATTAATTGGTAAATACTATGTAATGTCAATAAATAATTAAAGAGTAAAAAATTTTTTTGTTTTACCCATAATGTACAACTAGCTTAAGCTGCCTCATATGTAGCAGTAAACGTGTTTAAATAATAACTTAAAGTATTAAACCAAATGTTCACCTTTATCCTTGTTGCTGAAACAATTATAATTGAATATGTAAAATTCGTAGGTATTCATTCAGAGAATTTTCCCGCTTCCATTGCCCATTTGAATGCGTGCGAGTTTGGCTAGATCAAGAACAGATCAATGCGTCACATTAGCCCAATCTTTAATGCAAATCTCCGTGAAAGCTCGCAGCTATACCTAGTGTACCTAGTGGACTGGTACTGATGGCGGCTCGTGCGCTGATTTAACATGCAAATGTGGTAGGGCTTTGCCTGCTGGCCAGGCCTCAATGCATAAATCATGGCTGGCCTGCTAAGGCGTAAAAAAACAAAAAAAACAAAGAAAATAAAGGAATAAAATAATAATAAAAGGGTTGCACACAAGTGGCAGCTTTCGTTTTCGCTTTCGCTTTGATGGGATTTTGGTAGCTCCTTCAGCCTGTTGTTGTTGTTGTTGTTGTTGCTGCTGCAATCGATAGTCGGCGTTTTTATGCCGCCAATGTTGGCCTCAGCACGTTCAGAGCGTTCAGCGTGCGGCGCAAAGTATGCTAAGCTTATTTATTATTTACACGAGTGAAACGTGTATGAAACCAAAAGAGCTGCTAAAAACCTGAACTGCGCCGCTGCGTCAACAGCGGCAGGGGCAGCGGCAGCTCGTGTGTGTTTGTGGTTGATTTGATTGCTTTATGCACCCAGTGAGTGGCCGCATGAATTTCAAATGAGCCGCTTTGCCATGCCACATGCCGCATGCCGCATGCCACACAGCTTCAGTTGCCTGGCCGCTCCCTTTCCCTTTTCCTTTTTTTTTTTGCCTTTATTTTTATTTTTCGCTTCTCTTTTTCCTTGTGTAGGCAACAAAAAGGTGCCAAATAATACCAAAAGGCATATGAAAAAAAGGTTTTAAAAACGTTAAGATACGGCCACAGCGCAGTCATTAGAGCCCCCTCTCTCTCTCTCTCTTTCTTTCTCTACTACGAACACATGCACATACACAGACATGCACACATGCGCTCTCTCTCTCTCTCTCTCTCTCTCTCTCTCTCTCTGGAGCATCCTATTTGCCACATATAACGTGTTGCACACGTTTCGCCTGCCAGTCAAGCACTGTGAATGGCAATGGAAATGGAAATAAACATGAGAATGGCACTGGTGGCAGCAAGCGGAGGAAAGGACGAGAAGGACAAGATATTGGCTGAGTGAGAACAGTCCACTGACTTTGTGTAGGTTTGTGTATGTGGCAAGTCAGTGTTCACACGTCTTTGTGCAGGCTTTGGACAATCGTGTCGACTACTGCTACGTAACGTAACACACACCCTCCGCAAGACGTAGTCCCTGCCACACTTTACCAGCACACTGGAACTGGTTCTGTTCTGTGTGCTGTGTTCCCACAGTAATTTGAAATTCATGCGCTTCGTATGTGGAATAAATTTAAGATTTTGATTTGCTGCTACGTGTGGCATCTTATTTCTCCTCTTTTTTTTCCTCTTCCTGCTTATTGCTGTGTGTGTTTGTGTGTGTGTGTGTGTGTGTGCAATTGAAGGTGTGAAATTGCACATAAAGGATAATAAAAGTGAAAAGCGTGGGCAATGTTCAAGCTGTTGCCCTTTAAGCAACTGATGCCACAACCGAAGCATACCTTTCATTTTGTACGCCAGCAATTATTAGTCTGCACCAGACATTGATGCAGCATTTAAATGTGAGTGTGTCTGTGTGTGTTGCAGGTGTGAAAATTATGTATTCCGTTGTCAAAAGCAGACAGTTCTTGAACCGCACATAACTAATGGACATCAGCATTGGTCCAGTTGTTTTGTGTAGTGAGAAGGCAGCATTGCCAATGTCTGATGTGGTTCGTTTGCCTTAAGAGCATTTCCATGTGACCACTTTAATTGTTAGGGGCGTATTTACAGTTAGATATTGTTGAGAAAATAGTAACAGTTTTTGAAATATGTCATGGCCTAATCGCTTACTGGTTAAACTCTACGTTTGACTGTAAATAATGTGGTTTGTGGGTTTTCTGACAAATTGTCGGTTAGAACGTCAGATCTCTCTAACAAAATAATAATATTAATAATAATAATAATAATAAAAACAAATAATATAGTAATTATTTTACTAATAACAATTAATTAAATTAACAAATTTGTAAATATAATGTTATGTAAACAATTTTCTAGTTATGATTATTTTTTATTGTTTCCACTGAAAGGACAACTAGATAAAGCTGATTCATAGGTAGCAATTAAGCTGTTTAAATAATCAATATTAATATTTAAGAAAAAACAGAACGTTTTTCAGGAGTCCAACTAGACTTTAATAAAGTTCTCAACCTAAGAAAGGTTTGCCACAAGAATCTTGCTACATTAATTCAAGAATTTCGGCTTGTATTTGGCGCTGAGTGCTCAAATATTCTGTTGGTAGTCCTTTCACCACAGCTGGCTGTCACTTCACTATCTTTCGCCATGTCGCACCAAACTCGCCCCATCGCTACAATTTGCTTTTGGCTCGGCTGACCAAATATTTGTGCGCGTAAATTTCATTGGCTTTTCGCTTATTTATGCTATTCGAAATGTTATTTATGGCATTTAACGCCCAAAAGCGCACTCGCGATTTCAACCATTTGCCTCAATGTCGCGGCCGATAGCAGCTCAGCCCCCCTTTCTGTCCCACAACCCACCTGAGTTTCCCACTTTTGGTTGGCTCCAGCTGGTAAAGCTCCATGACGCAGTTGTTTGCAATGGGCTTTTGCCGATGTCACCCAGCGACTCCTGTTGTAAGATTTTCCAATGATGCCGAAAAGTAGGCAATACACACACACACCCGTACACACACACACACACACAAGCGAATAAACACGCGCAAATGTTACGAGCTGCTTGACTGCTGACTACCCCGACTTGCCCCGCACTCTTCGCACTTTGGTCTTTGGTTGCCCGTCTCTGTCTTGCCGCAGCTCACGCGGCAGCTGTGCGTTTATTTTTGGCATCGCGGCGCGCCTGAAAGTATGCAGCAGCCAGCAGTCAGCACCAGAAATACATGTCAATGACTTTACAGAAAGCGGAAACTCATAAAGATAAGTGTTGACATGGCTGCCAACTTGGCTAGGTACTGCGCCCACTACGTCCGCCCGCAACCCTAAGTCCTGCCCTGCCCTCTAAGTGGCATCTGTCGTCTCGTATTTGTGTCACTCCACTCTCTCTCTCCCTCTCTCTCTCTCTGTGTGTGTGTGTGTGTGCGTTGCAACTCGCGTACTTTCTAAATGCCCTTTACAAGAAGCGAAAAAAACATTTATTTGAGCATAGAAATGGGTTGAAAATCATGCAGCGCCTTTAAGACAAGTTTGGTAATTAAAATATATAAACTCGAGACGAGATAACTCAAAATGGCAAGGCGATCACAAATTTACGAATCAAGATTTCCATTTAACGAGACTAGTTAAAGGGGTTTTCATATTTTAGACGATGTTTATAAATTAAGATTTATTGGAGGTAAACAACTCAATATTACATTCATATGTACATGGAGAATTAAACGGAAACATTATATTTTATTATTTTATTAATAAACTCAGGCTTTAAAAAAGCTATACATTTTTTTTTTGCATGCTATTTCCTTGAAATTTTCTATTAAACACACCAATGTATTAGATAAAAAGGGGCGAGGAAAACATTATCGGAATTTGACTTTATATGCAATTAAGCAACATTTTAAAAACTCGATTTTTATCGATTTGGCACTTGATACTAATCGATTCGTTAGTGGAACTGTCGACAAAATGCAACAATTAAATTTTGTTGGTACGCAGTTTGATTTATGCCAAGCGCAAAATTAATGGAAATGCCTATAATACACACACACACACATACACACAACCACACACACACCAGTGCACTTTCAATGTGTATTATTATGATTGCCTTGCTAATAAAGTTTCCGGGCAAGGCGCACCCAAAGGGGGCGGCTGGAGCTGGGGCTGGGGCATGCTTTATATGCATAACCGAAACCACCAGGCGCCAATTGGAGCTCTATTGTTGTGCGCTCGAGCCGGGGCTAATTAATGTTATCGCATTTCATGCATCACTGCTAATTGTTATCGATAAATAATGCAATGTCAGGCGGCAAAAATATTCTGCCTCTGTGTTTTACGCTACTTGCTTGCTTATTACTAGTATTACTATTTGCTCCCATTCTGTATTTCTTTCATTTTTATTTAATTTGTTGCTGCCGCATTGGGCCGCATGCGATTTATCAGCAAAGCGCGTTAATGGAATGTCAAGTGGCACGGGGCAAAGGGTAAGGGGCATGCGTTTGGCTTTGCGTTAAAACATAAATCTCGTAGGGTAATCAAAGGCTTATTAATGGTCGCATGCAAACGGAAACAGCGAGGCGGAAACGGAAATTGAAACGTTTAACCGCTAGCACTTTTTCCATATGGCCTAACACAGCGGCTCAGTTCAATGGACACTTCAAGCTAACATTGCGTGTGCCAAGCAAATGGTTATGAGCCGTTTAGTATTTGGATAGTTTAACTGGCTGGTTAACTTCTGCTCGCAGTTAACAGCGCAGCTTTTGTTCCACTTCAAGAGCTGACAAGTTGATTGATTGATTAACGCTTAAGTGCAGCCAAAAGTCAACAAGAGGGAAGTCGTTATTTTTTAATAATTTACCTGAGTCCTGTTCCCATATCACAGTGCGACGGATAAAGTGTACAAATTGTATTCAAAGATGTTATCAGCCTAACCTTAAATATTTGTAATCAGTAATCAAAGTAAACCTTGAACTCTTTATATATGTATGCTTAGCTTTTCTTTTCCTTTATCTGCTTAGTAAATGTAATTTGATTTGTATTTAGCACAATATAACCTATTTCATTTAACTTTCTCACGTCTGTCCAAGGATCAGTTTCATTGGGGCTACAAATTGATGAACAGTTGCACGAGTTTGGCCGCATGCCGCGAATTCCACGAAACTGCTCAAACACATTATGAAGTCATGTTAATTGGGAGTTTTTAGCGGATTGCCAAAGGCCAGTTGGCTAACATTAATTAAAACTCAAAAAATTATGCACAAAATAATAAAACAGCGGCTGCCCAAACTTTCAACAAACGAAATTAGTTCTCTTTGGTGTATCGAAGATTAAATACCCTAACTTAATGACTTTCCACTGAAGGTAAACTTACAAGCTAGACGAAGGCAAAGATGCTTTTGATTGCTGTACTTGATAAATTAGTTAAATTATGTCACGAAAGCTGCCTGCTCTGCTTTACAGAATTAGAACAGCATTTGACAGGGTATAAAGTGTTAAGCAAACAGTTATATGTCCAAAATAATTACCAGGACCGGCAAAAAAGTTGCTGCTTCTGTTTTTATTTTCTTTCCTTTTTAACAAGGCCTAACAAAGATTTATGCCTTGTCCAAAGGTGGAAGCATAAATTTAATGTGCCCCAAAAAGTAGGCAACAGAAAGCTTAACAGAGACGGAAGCTAAAAAAAAAAAAAAAAAACAAAATGCCGAAACAGCAGCAACAACAACAACGACAAGGTGTGGCGCAACCACAGCGAAAGTATTAAGGCGAAAAGTGTATCCCTAGAAAAACTCTCGTAGTTGCCTTTTTTTTTTTTGGCTAAAACTTTTTAATGTTGTTGCAGTTGTTGTTGTTTTTGTTGTTGCGGTTGCATGATACGGAAATTTTTGTGGCTCGCAAAACTTTTTGTGGCCAGCACACAAAGGAAGATACACACACACACACACACACATATGTACGACACATGTGTGTGTGTGTGTGTGCAGCTGTTGGCACGCTTGAAACTTCAGTATTTAGCCGTAAGTGGTAATAATTACGAATCTGACTTGCACCGCTGAGTTCAGATGGCAGCCGCCAAATTGGGACTGGTTTACAATTACGCTCGGCTCGCCGAACACACACGCAACTTAATTAAGTTTAATTGGACGAAAATTATACAAAACTATGCACAAGCTGTACAGCCCGATAGAAACGGAGAGCCAAACAGTGGAGAGGAAAAGAGAAAAGAGATATCTCTGATTTCGAACAGCTGTTTCTGTAATTGTTTCATATCGTAGATAGCAATGAAAATTAACTTTAAAAACAACACACACGTATGTATATAAATACATATTTTTGATCAGGATTAAGAGATAATTGAAAGTTTTCTTTCTTCCCAACTACTTTAAATATAACTTAAAAATATTTAACAGGGTATCTGCCAGTCCACTTTACTATATTTAGGTAAAAAATCTGTGCAAATTTCGCACAAATTATTTTGCATTGTGATTTGGCCGGCGACGCGGCTCGTTGGCGGCCGCCTAATGGAAAATTCTATTAGGCCAATGTTGTGAACGAAGTTTTCATTAAGCAGCCAACTAATTTGACTGGCGTCTTGCATTTTGGAAAATGTCGTCCTGGGAACACAAGCATTGCCCCCCCCCCCCCATTTCCCTGTGTCCTGACAGCGTGTCGTTGCAATACGTTCATTTTTTTGTTGTTTTTTTTTTGTCAGCCTGCACAAAAGCTAAAACACTCCCCAGTGCTCTATTGTAGGGCGCCATAGAAGTAGGGGCAGGAGGAGGGGGGCTTGGCGGGGTGTGGCATGCTTTAATTTGATGATGCCTGGCTCGTTCTCTTTCGCCTGTTATCGCACTCGCTCTGTCGCTCCGGTGGTGTTGAAGCTTTATTGAAATATTATGCAACAAAGTTGATGAATTTTTAGCCTGACTAACTTTGGCACTGCATGGGGACTGCGCATTAAGCAAAACTTGCCCCACACAAGAGGCAAAGGCCCCCGGCCCCCCTAGTCGTCGGCTGCCATTGTATCAGGTGTTTACCAAACCGACGAGCAACGAACGACGAACAGCAAAAAAATATTATAATAGCAATTGAGAATTGCTGATGAGCTTTGCTGCCAGCCAGGCTGTCTACCTGACTACCTGTCTGCCTGTCTGCCAGTTTACCTGTTTACCCGACTGCCTGCCTGGCTGCCAACGTCGACAAGCAGGTCCGCCAAGACGCAGCAGCCCCTTCCCTTGGCCATCTATAAATTGCCAACAATGCAAGCAACTGCCAACTGCCAACTGGCTGAGGCCGTATTGCCGAAGCCGGGCCGAGGCCCAAGTCGCTCTAGTCTTTGGGCAGACTTGTTGTCGAGGGAGCATTTTAATTATTCAACATTGTTGACAAAGTTTCAGCTGTGACTGAGCCAGCGAGCGCTAGACAGAGACACAACTCTCTCTCTCTCTCTCTCACTCTCTATATATATATGTTGGCAATATGATTTGCTGCTTGAGCAGTCAAAAGTTGAGGCACACAAAAATTGGTCGACAACAAGCGCAAAATCTGCGGCTGTTGACACTGCTAAAACTCAGCGGGCACCACAAAATGTTAAAGCAGGGCTGCCGGATTTTGGGGATAGCGGTTTTGAATAGCTCGCTGAAGCTGATTTGATGATATCCTTATTTAGATTCACCTTTTTTTCCTTAACTGGCAGTTTACATGGCTTTTAAAGTAACCATCTTTAAAGTGGTGAACCGATATTATTGAATAGAGAAAATAAAATTATAGACTTGCGTGAAACCCAACATAAAATTAAATATGCCAGTTACAAGGATCACTATTGAATTAAACAGGATTATTCGATGGCTTGCTGCATATTTGTGGTAAAGATTTTGAACGTCAGCTTTTCGACTTAAATACTTTTTGGGCCCCACACTTAAGACGAACCTTTCAAACCGGTTCAGCGCAAGAGCAGTCAGTGTTTGTTATCAGAGTTCAACAGTTTCGGTGTCAGCTGACGTCCGATAGCAAAATGGAAAATTTGGTAAAATTTCTCTTTGGAATTTAACTCACAGTGAAACGTTCAACATTCCATTTATCGACCTGAAGCACATCGCTGGCCATCGGCAAGTCCATTGCCAGCGGCTCTGTAATTTAATTCTTTTACAGTGACCCAAAAGCCGCACAGCCGCATCTACGGCCATTGTTGCAGCTGCAGCAGCAACATTCCGGCCAGAATGATGAGCACGTTGAGCTAAGTGAAGCGGACAAAGGCACACCAAGAAGGGAGGCGGCCAAAGGACTGATGGTGTTCATATGGCTGCAGTTCTTGTTTTATTTTTTTTTTTTTCTGCAACGCGCTTCAATAATTCTGTTTGCTCGTACAAACACCCACACACCCGCACACACACACACAGACACCGAAGCACACACAGCAAGCATATTTCGAGTGGCTTTTTGTGGCAATTGACGTCGACGGTTGGCAAAAAACAAAAATGCTGGCAAAAACTGCAGCCAAAGTCGACAACAGGAGCAGCAACATTGCTAGTGTGTAGGTTGCTGAAAAATTACAATGCGATTGTTTGCCATTGGCGCCCAACGTGCGACTTGGCCAAAAAGTCAACCACAACCAACACCGGAACCGGATCCGTACCACACACCAGACATTTGGGCCAACAAACAAAACAAAAATGAAAACCAAAAATAAGCCATCGCAAAAATACACAGACTGCTTCACACTCGACAAAGCGAGTGGGCGGGCCGGGGCGGGGCGGGGCGATTTCGCGGTCACTATCGATTAAAAGCAATGCACTTTCAATATGAACTAATTGAAACCGAGTCTCAGGCAAATGCACGCAAATGAATTGCTATTAAGAATCCAAGTGCACTCAGCGCACTGATTGATTGATGCACTCAAAGAGCATAACAAATTAAAGGTGCGGCAGGACCCCATCGAAGTCCTTTCGATCATCGATAATTGTAAAATTAAGCCAACAGCCATAATATTATATTATGTTAATAAGCTTAAGGCATGGGATTTTATTTTTTATTATATTATTAATTAACTTAAAATTGTTCAGATTATTTACATTTTTAATAAGCTTAAGCAATGGGATTTTATTGGCATTATTCCATTTTTTATTATATTATTAATTAACTTTAAATTGTTTTGTTTATTTTTATCATCCATAAATTAGTTATTTTATTTTTATTGGCATTATTCTATTTTTTATTATATTATTAATTAACTTAAAATTCTTCAGATTATTTACATTTTTAATAAGCTTAAGGAATTTGATTTTATTGGCATTGATCTATCTTTTATTATATTATTAATTAACATAAAATTGTTCAGTTTATTACTATCATCCATAAATGAGTTATTTTATTTCCATTTTTAATAAGCTTAAGGAATGGGATTTTATTGGCATTATTCTATTTTTTATTAAATTATTAATTAACTTAAAATTGTTCAGTTTATTTTTATAACAATTTTCAATAATCAATAATCAATTGAAAATATATTTAAAACATTACTTAACTTTACGTACTTTAGGTTCTGTTCAAAAAAAACCCATTACAGTTGTGATAGGCAATTATTTGTATATTTGTTGGGCTTGGTTCTATTTTTATTGTTTTGGCTAATCTATCTTCTTTTGATTATCGTGGCCAGCTGTGCGTGTTCGTGTCACGACACGCGCTTAGCTTGACTATGTGTGAAGTTACTTAAAATCGCATATGTGTGCGACTAAAAGAAAATAAGGGAAAACAAACACAGTTACGCACACACGCACTCATGTGCATATTTAAGCACATGAGCCGCAACACTTACATGCCTGCTCCACCCACCTCCACCACCCAGCATCATCATTTACCCCCACCCCCTTCCCACCCCCTCGAAGGCAGCTGCTCAGCCGCGGTCTCAAACAATGGAGCTTTTGTATGCGACAGCGCGTTTGCCTTTTTTTTTTTGTGTTGCCGCTGCTGCGGCACACACACGTACACACCCACACACGCACATACGACCATTGTTTTGTATTGAACCCCAAACCTCGAGTGGAGCTGCTGTCTTCAGTGCTCGGCGCCTTTGGCCGGCGTTTTCATTTGCGCTTCAAATCTAAGAATAATAGCCGCCTTGATTGCATTCACGCCGCTTTATGACAAACGAAACAAACAACAACAGCAACAAGGAGAACAACAGTGGCAACAATGAGATGCTGCACAGTGGGCCCAAAGCAACTTCAATTAAAGTGTAATGAAAATATTTAAAATTATTTACTTAGATTAATTCAGGCACTGAATGCATCTTGAGCAGCAAAAAAGATTTGCTTGAAGTGAATAAATTTATACATTTTTTTAAATATTAATAAACAACAAACATGTTGCGATCATTTTTGATAGAGCTTGCTTCACTGTACCTCGCATTGTTGCCAAAATGAAAAGAAATGAAATTAAGTGGCATGTTATTCGCCGCTTGTGTGTGTAGGTGGCCGAAACGTGGCATGTGGCATGTGGCATGTGTGGCAAGCGCGTACCCCTCGGCAGCACTCGCAACAACTTAAGCCCCAGCGTTAAGGCCTGTTCGAGTGTTAATTGTGTGTGAACAACAATAACAACAGCCGACCGACAGACATACAGACAATTGGGTGGACAAGTTAACCACCCAGTCAGCCGACGTGATTTGTGCTCCTTAAGATTGTCCGTGTTCCCGGTAGAACGCCAACAAGTCGATCGGGTCGTCGTTCGAGTGCAGTCTGTACAGGATAAAGGGGCCAAGCATACGCTCACAATTGAAATTCAATTAAGCAACAAGCTGCAACAAAGGACAACAATGGTCGCATCAGCAAAAGCAGCAGCAGCAGCAGGAAGCAGCAGAAAGCAGCAGCCAAGCCAGAGGCAACTTTTGTTGCATGGAAATTTTAATAATTTCTTATGGCTGCTTCCGCTGCGCCCGCAGTTGCTGCCAATGGCAAATCAATTTGGGCTTTACATAAAAATCAACAAAGGACTCCGCAGAAAGGAAAGCACTCTTTTCGAAAATCACAGCACATAACCCATTAACCCCACGTTGCCCAACTACTTATGTGCAAAAGGGGCGCGAGGCCAAGGGAAATGAAAATGGAGCAGGCAACAAAAGGCGATTTTCATACAATTTTCTTACTCGTTGTTGTCGTTCCCGTTGCTGTTGACGTTGACGTTGTCGCATTTACATAATGAATTCATATGTTTAATAAAATCTACACGTGAACTCGAATACACGCGAACGAGCGCGCACACATTTACACACGCACACGCACACGCACACATACGGCGAAAAAAGGGCAACGTGAATCAGTAACTGGGTTGTGGATATGGCAACTGGTATCTGGATTCTGGAATCTGTGTATCTAAAGGCCAAACAGAAACTGAATGCAGCCGCGCACAAAAGTATGCAAAAGAAAGCGAATCAAAAAGCCCAGCGCTGTGGAAAAGGAACAGCGTTCTTGCTGCTTTTCAGTTTTCTTTATTCTTTTTGGCTCACTCTCCCTTTTCACTCTTTCTCTCCCTCTTTTTGTCTCTCTCAGCATTTCAATAGTTTGGCTGATGACAATGGCGATGATGATGACTGCAGCTACACAAAGTGATAAAAGTGCTCCTTTTGTGGGATTGGGGGTTTATGTGTGTGTGTGTGTGCGTGTATTTGCTAAGGGTTTTGGTTGTTGGCCCAAATTAAAATCATATTAAATTTGCATATTTTTTGTATGCGCTGCGGCTGTTGCAAAGTGATTTAGTCGTTGGTTATCGATAAGCACACAACATCAACTCGATAAATACAGTTGATTAAAAATCCTGTTAGTTGGCAAGGTATATTAAAGGGCGTTCTATACAGAGCACAAAATATTAACTGTTATCGAGAAAAATTTTCCGTTGCCCAAGTTTTAATCACATTTACCAAACTCAACTTTTTGCTATTATTTAATTAAAATTGTTTTAAAATCTGTAGTATTTGTGATAATAATCAAATTATTGTTTATTGCATCTTTGTGGGGTTTGAAGTTTCAAACACAATATTCGATTTTTGCTTATAAATTTGGTGCATTGAACCAGCAAAAGTTTTCACCAAATTTGCGGCCACAAAACCCAAAAACAACAACAACAAAAGTTCAAATTACCCAATCTCTAAAACTACACACTTAGTGTGCTAGAAAAGGGAATTGAAAGGGGCTAGAAAGCGGCATGGTAGGGATTGATAAGGCATGTTGCAATTGTATATAACAAGACAGGGCTAAGTGCCGTGTGAGAAAATCTATTTGGACGCTGCGGTCAGAGTGAGAGTCAGAGAGATACTGGGCGGCTCAAAAAGAGCCGCAAGGCTAGTTGGAAACTCGGTCAAGTTGTTGCCAAGCAACTAACACAAACACACAAACACACATACAGCACACACAAAACACACTCGCCGTAGAATCCAATTGCCAATTGTGATAAATTGTACTTTTAAGCAATTTAAACAAAAAAAATGGAAAAAAAACGAAAAAAACGAGACAGAAAAGTTAAGGCAAAGCAAACCAAAATTGGGCCCTCATCAAAGTCCTTGTCAAGATACAAAACAAAAAAAACACACAAAAAACAACACAAAAGGTTGACTCCTTAGCATGGCAACGCAAACGGTGTTAAGGTTCTGAATACCCTGTACGAGTTGTAGTCTAGTTTAACCTTTCTGTTAAAAAGCATAATATATATGCTATGGCGTATACCCTGCAACTAATACGACTGAGATGTATGTTAAATAACACCAGAAAGGGCATTAACAAGTCATGCATGCTTAGCTTATGCCTCGATTTTTTTTTCGGCTATGTAAAACTACTTTACTAATAATGCCTCAATTGTGCGCCATTTTGAGGCCTGAGCTCGTCTCCAGCTTTATGGCTGTGGGTCCGGCCCATGGATGGGTAGGTGATTTCGGGTATTTTTTGGGTCTGCTCCGGACTGGACTGCATATATCGTGTATCGTGTATGTGGTACATATGTATGGCATTACCCTAGTTAAGCGTCCCAACACTCGTCGTATACGTTTTTTTCTTCATTCTATTCTTTTTTTTTACTTTGTTGCTTGTTGTTTTTGGTATCTGGAGTATTAATCCTAATTGAAGGGAAATCCCTTGATGGACACGCACATAGCTAAAGGCAGCGGACGCGGACGCAAGCGGCGACTATGGGCAGGAGCGGTTAAGCGGTAACCCTTTTCTTTTCTTTTAATTTTTTTTTTCTTTCTCTTCTTGTTTGTCCTACTCTGGGGCTGCTGTGCTGCCCGAGTTCGTTAGTTTTGCTATTTTATGACGCTTTCTGTGTGTGTGTTTTTGTTTTTGCTGGTATTTCTATTTTTACTGTTTTGTTTTTTTCGTTGCTCGTTTTTTTTTCTTTTTTTTTTTTGTTGGCTTATTCCGAGAAGTAGCGCTTAAGGAAATCTGCTGTGAAGGGTTGCCACATGTGTGTTTGTGTGCGTGCGTGTGTTGCAAGGATTGCCAACATGTGGCGCAAGATAAATGCGTGACGTCTCAAAATTAGCTGCGTCTATCAGTGCCACTCTGTTCCCTCCTACACACACGCACACACACACTCGCTCTCGTATTATGCTTGCGTCCCGTTAACTTTGAGCTTTGCTCATAGATTTTCACGATATGCGAAATGAAAATGATTCCCAATTCTAATCAGACTTTAAAGCTTACAAAAACGCAAGAACAAAACAAAATAATGAGAGCGAGAGAGAGCGAGAGAGAGAGAGAGAGAGAAATAGAGCGACGCATACACAAGTTTCGGTCTATTCATCGCTAATATTAATAACAAGGTATTTATGTTGGCTGACAATAGCTCATTGCTATGCGCACACAAAGATGACGGCCGAGTGAAAGTAAAAAGTAAAAAGCGTAACGCACAAACAAAAAACAAAAGGCAAAACAATGACAAAAAAACGCTCGACTGGTGGATACCCTATTTATTTAATTATTTATCAATAATTTATCAATAATTTTGTATGTCATAGTTAAGCTTATCAGTATTTATATATGCATAATTAAATAATAGAAGTTAGAACAGTTGTCTTCAAACAAGTCATATATACCCACTTTGTAGTTACTTAATGCTAACAGGGTACAAAAAAGCGCAAATAGACATTTAATGATTCCCCATTGTCATCACATAAAGGTGGCTTATAAAAACATTATTTCACAATGCAGGTGTTAAAGGTATATTTGTGTGCGTGTGTGTGCGAAGGGTGTGTGTGTGTGCTATATACTTGCTTGAGATGCGTATTGTGTGGCAGTTTTGGAGCCATGCGGGCTGCTACTCATTTGTTGGCTGCCACAGCTCCCCGAACGAAAGCATTTCATGGCGACTAACGAGCGACCTGGGCAAAGCTAACCCAACCCCCAAGTCTAATGCTCCCTTAGCCAGCACAAAGTGTGCCCCTACTTTATTTTTCCAGCCCCTCGATACCTATACACACACACACACAGCCCTAGCTCGAACTCGTTTATATTAAATAATTGTAAGCTGCTGGTCTGCCACTGCACGCCATAAAAATGCTATTGATAGGACTAATAAACAAATGCAGGCAAAAGCAAAAACAGCAACAAGCAAAGTAAATACACAATGAAGTTGAAGCTTTCAGTTTAGGAGTTTATGCGAAATCTTCTTGTTTCTTTTAAAAGATTTTTAGTTTGCTTATGTACTAAATACAAATGAAATACAGTTGGCCAAAATGTTTGCACTTCAAGTAGTGAACATTTGATTTAAAGTTCAACTTTAATAAATCAAAGAATTGCCTTCATTTCGTCTAAATTCTCTAATTTCTCTCGTTTCTAGTCGATCTGGCCACACTTTTCGCATGGTAAGCAGCGTATTTAATATTGCTGTACGTTAAGAGGTTTTCTCTTCGTCGCTGTGGCCACTTGAGAAACGCAGCCACAAAGTTCCGTTGATGATGCCGAAAATGCTTCAAACTTGCGCCGCAACTCGATAATAACTTTTGGCTTGTTGTTGTTGTTGCTTGTTGTTGTTGCTTGTTGTTCGTCAGCCCCAATTCGATTTAAGTTCTGGGCTCGCTTTGGGTCGTTTCTCTATTGCCGCTTTGCCTTTGACCTCGTCATTCGTTTATTGCTGCAAAGTTTTTCCGCCCAAGTCTATCTAATTTCCCGGCCGTGTTTATGACAAACGTCAAAGTGACTCGTGGCAAACTTTGATTGTCAGCGAGTGGCCCAGTTCAGAGTGCTGGCGGATAGTGTGAGGCTCGCCTTGTTTCAAACAATGAAATGTCTGCATATTTTGGCACATTATTCAAATTGCCATTATGCACGCGCCTGGACTGAAAACTATGCCACAACAAAATTGCAATTGCAATGGCAAATGGCGAATACCGAATAGCGAATAGCGAATAGCAAATAGCAAACGGCGAACGGCGAACGGCAAATAGCAAATGGTAATGGCAACAGTCCGCAGGACCGCATACCGCAGGTCCTCAGCCCGCGGTCCGCAGCCCGTTGCCCCTTTTATGGCAGCCACAAATGCAATGCAGGCGCAGCTAGAAACACAGTTACCAATTCCGATACCCACATCAGCCATCGACCCTATGCACCTGCGTCCCCTACCCGTTAAATCTAGCGGCAATGCGACACTGCACAGCGGCTGGAAGTGATTGCAGTTGAGATGCCCTGTAGTGGAACTGGAATTCTATATAAACAAAGCCCTGAAGACCTTCGACTTTTAAATATGCTCTATTCAAAATAATTTAATTAGAATGCGAGGTTCCTCGGAATATGCCCAAAATTTAAATGAAGACCAAACTAAAAACTTATAACAATATTATTATGGCTAACGAAAGCAGTTCTCTTTTGACTTAATCATGCCCAGCCCTGGTCCCGTTTAAGGGTTGCGATGTGTATTTTAAAGAAGGTTTGCAGCGGTCACCTGCCGCAAAGTGTGCAACGGTTTCGTTTAGTTTCGCATCGTTTCGCACTGGTGCACATGGAGTTCATTATCGCTAATAAAATGCAAGCGGCCAAATAGCCGTAACGTACGTAACGTACATACGCACATACGTATACGTAATATACATACGATTGCGTATACGTAATGCAAATAGGCACGCACATTACCACCAACAGTTATGGCGGTCAGCGTGCAACATTGTTGCCGGCAGCAACTGGCCAGCCACCGCTCCACCTACACATGCAACACATTAGGCATTCTTTTGGGGGCGCATTGCAAATTTAAATTGTTTGCATTCCGTTGCCGCACACACACACACAAAAAAGAATTATATAAAAAACTAAAAGTGGGGGGGGGGGGGAGAAAAGAGAACTTGTCGCATATTATTTATGGGTCGGCTGAGCGCTTAAAAATGTTCAACACGTAAAAAGCGTTGCATATTTTTTACTTTCTTTCCTTTTAACTTGGTTTTCTTTTTTGGTTATGCAGCACCCGCTGTGCGGCCGGACTAGGCTCAAGATTTATGGGCACGACGGACGGGACAGCAGACAGACAGCAGACTGCCAGACAGGTCCAAAAAGACGAATAATAGACGGCGAGTAGATGCAGCAGTGAGTGGCATGAGAAAAAGAAAGCAAAATAAAAAATAAAAAAATAAACCAAAGAGCGAGAGAAGTTCGCGTCCTCTACTTAGGCGCAATGGCGTTGCCCTCAAAAGTGCGCATAATACGTAGGAGAGTTGTAGTTGCAAAAAGAAGAAATCATCTTAAAGTAAGTGCACATGGAAACAAGTTGAAGGCCCATTCGCTCATATTACAAGTAAAGCCCACTAAATTGAATCTATGCGAACTTGTGGCAACGTCGTGTTGCAAGCTTTCTTTAGAGTCTAACAAAGTAACTATCAAATAAATAGCAGCAGCTTAAAGTACCTGATCAACTTTTGTTAACGCTTCAAAACAACTATTTTCAGTTTGCTTTTAATAGATTTTTATAAAATTTGCTGCTTTGTTAAGTTAGTTTATAATTAGTTTTGATGGAAGTCAATTTCATGTTCAGCTTGATAATTAATAGTTTAACTTGTTTATTATTGTTATTAGCTTGAATAGTCCATAAATTTGGATTTTAACAAGTTGTGTATCTTTGTTAAAATCGCCAAGACTTAAGAAGCGATTATCATTTTAATTAGAATGTTATAAATAATTGTATTTACTGCTGGTAGTGTATTAGCTGGCGAATGTGTCTGCGTCTTTTTATGGGTTTAACTGGCAGTTTAAGACGTATACAATAAATTAAATATTTTTATATTTTTAGCAAACTTTAAAAAAAATCACAGTTTACACTTATTAGCAAGGGAATTTGAAAACAATTTAATTTTTAGTTTTTATTTGGTTTTAACTTGAATTTGTGTGGCTAACAAGTTGGATAAATCGGCTTACCTTGCGCAGCATATCATCCAGGGAGTCAACATCGAGGCCGGCGTAGTTGTTGTTGAACTGGCTGGAACAGTTGGAGGAGGTGCTTGTGTAGCGCTTGCGTCGGCCCAGCGCGGGCGAGTTGACCAGCGAGCTGGGCCCGCTGGAGCTGGCGTAGCCCAGTTGGGCGGCGGCCATCAGCGGATAGAGCGAATGATGGGCCGGCAGATGCGGCACATGGCCCATGGTCATATGATGATGCGGCGAGCCGGCGGCCGACGAACAACAGACGGCCAGACAGGCGCCAGGCGGCGGCGAGGCGCCCGAAATTTGTTGCTGTTGTTGTTGCTGCTGCTGCTGCTGCTGCTGGTGTCGGACTGTGGCCAAAGGCGAGGGCGGCGCCGTGTGATGCAGCTGCAGCGAATGATGATGATGAAGATGCGCATGCGAATGCGAATGCGAATGGGGATGCGGATGCGGATGCGAGCCGTGATGCAGATGATGATGGAGATACGCCTTGGCAGGCGAACTGTTGCCCGAGGAGCTGTTCGAGGTGCCGGCGGTTGTAGCTCCGTCGGCCAAGACGCCACTCGAACCGGACACTGAGCCGGTCGCTGCGGCAGCGACGGCTGCAGCCCCATTCAACTCGTTGCATTGTGTGGCGGCTGCCACATCGCTGGTTGTTTGGCCGCCGGCGTCGCCACTTTGGCGATGCAAGTGACGCTGGTGGCTGTGGTGGAGATGCTGCTGTTGCTGCTGCTGCTGTTGCTGCTGCTGTTGCTGTTGCTGCTGTTGGTGCTTCTCCGCGTCCACCAGCATCAGCGTCGTGCCGGCAATATCCATGTGTGGCTCCACTTTGTGTTTCGTTGTGTGTGTTTGTTCAATTCAATATTCTTGGTGTCTCTCTTTCACTCACTTTCTCTTTCTTTTAGTTTGGTCACACTGTTCGCAGCTCAGGGCTGCATTATGCTGTTCATTTTTAATTATTTGTTTTTGTCGCTCATTAAATACTCAGCGCCTAAAATTATGCAAAACCAATTTGGAGCTGCACTTGACTGTATGTGTGTTTGTGGCAAGGAATTTGTCTGCTGCTGTGCCCCGCCCCGAACCGCTCCCCAAGGACTGCCTTCTGCTAAAGTCTGTCTGGCTGCGCAAATTTATGTTGCTGTTGCGTTTTGTTTGCATTTTAATTGCATGCCGCATGCCGCATGCTGCATGCAGCAGTTGCTGCATACTTTTAGGCGTCACCCACATGATTAATGATCACTCGGGCGACGCGCAGCGGTCTGTTGTTAACCACAAATACGCTGCAGTAAATGAAACTGAAAGCCGATTGTTGTCATTTGCCATTTGATGGACGCAAATCGAAACGACAGGCGCCATAAAGTAGACAGCAAATATAATAAATACGTTAAATATAAAAATAAATGCGATGTGATTGCAAGTCCGTTTACGACTGCAATTGCCGGGCGCTTAATAAATAAATAAGCTTACAAAATGGCATTGGCGATAA
The DNA here is from genome assembly GCA_004143845.1 of Drosophila lacertosa. Lineage (NCBI taxonomy): Eukaryota > Metazoa > Arthropoda > Insecta > Diptera > Drosophilidae > Drosophila > Drosophila lacertosa. The sequence goes on along the minus strand of SCDZ01000097.1, from coordinate 37,769 downwards.
ACAAAAACAAAAAAAAAGCCATTTGCATAACGAAATGTATATTAAGTAAATGAAAAATAAATGAGCGGCATGTTGAAATAATTGTTCACAGTATACCCTGTGAAATGTATTAAGCCCAAGCTCAATTTTAATTAGTTGCGTTCCGCATTTAAAGAGTTATTTATTTATCTGTTTATCTGTTTACTATTTTTAAAAAATCCATTTTTTTTAAACATTGTAAGTTGCCGTCGTTTTGGCACTCCCTTAACTTGTTATCTAACAGGGTATAAACAATTATCAAAAAATCGCTGTCATATAATTAACGACTGATTTGTGTTAATTGCAATTAATGCAACAGCAAATATTAACTGAACAACGGCATTTGTTTTATGTTCTATTTATTTGTTTGCTTATGTGAAAATGAAAACTATGCTGTCTGTGTAATTTAAATAGTAAAATTGGAACAATCTAAGTGAAACTTTTAAAAATAAATAGTAACAGGAATTTAATTAAGCTCTAGCGAAAATGAACTAACGTCAAGAGTTTCAAATTTCAGATTGAAATTAAATTATGATTAATTCTTGGAAGGAAGGAAAATATTAGTTTTAGGAATTCGCAAATTGTGTTGCAGCACAATTGCAATAAACTGGACGAGATTTGTGTGTATGTGTGTGTGTGGGAGTAAAATATTATTGTTGTTATTTACCACGCTGCCCCCACGCTTGGCCAGAACAGTGGCGAATCAGTAGGGACAGAGAAGCGGTGGGAGCGAGAGTGGTATGCCGGCAATTTACAACAAACAGCAATCAATTCTGAAGCATAAATAACTCAATTTCTGGCATTAGCCAGTGACTGTTGCTGCTGCTGCCTGGCATCAATAAATTAGCAAAGGATTGAAGCCAAGGATTGAAGAGCAGCTGTCTGACTGCAGCCAGAAACTGAACTCGTCTGTGACTGGGCTGGAGTTTGAATATGGGATATGGATAAACCGCTCCGTCGCTAGACCCAATTAGTGGAGCGCAAATTCACAATGCGCTTATGTATTGGTCTGATTTAAAAATCCAGCAAGTGTGTGTGCGTATGCGCGTGTGTGTGTATTTATGGGAAGATGAGAAGGTTTAGCTGCTGGTATATCAAGATCTAATTTCAAGTTGCAGCAGAGCAAGAGTCGAGTAATTCGACACAAGAGAAGCAACAGCATCAGCAGACAGTGGAGGACACCAAAGTGCCAAGCGACATGTTTGGCAGGACATGTCGCTCCATTCTGTGTAGCCCAGTGTTCGCCAGTGTGTGTTAGTTGAAGTTTTGTATCGTCCATTTAACAATGTGTGCCACTATGCACGATGATGATACACACGCACACACACACACAAACACACAAACAGATAGCGACTGCAGAGAAGGGGCGAAGTAAAGATGTGCCGGCACATAGAAAAAGGTACATGTTTAGCATGTGTGCGTGTGTGTGTTTGGTAGACATTGGCCAGCATTTGCTGTTGCTGCTGTTGTTGCTGTTGCTTGTAAGGACAAGCCGTTTTGGAATCTATATGGCCGGGCCATAATTCACTAGAGATAATATACATACGTCTGGCCGCCCATGGCAGGCGCCTTATGGCCAACACACGAAGAACAGGCCAAGCAGAGGGCAGCCTCATGCAATTGCCTTGCCCTGTCATGCACGCACAACAACAAAAACAACAACAACAACAACAACACACACACACACACACACGACCATTCGGAGCTAGGCATATTAATGACACGCTGCCTGACTTGCAACTTAAAGCGGCGCGCTTAAAGCTATGCAACGTACAACGTGCAACGTACAACGTGCAACGCGCAACGTGCAATCTGCAACGTGCTGCGTGCAGCAAACACATTTTTCCCGTTTGTCAACTTCAAACAGCAGAATTAACAGGCCAATGGTATTAATTTTAGTCGTGCTAAAAAAATATGCAAAACATTGTTACTTTTTTTTTCGTTTTGTTTTTTGTCGTTTGCATTTGAAATGCTCATCAAATATTTATAGCAGGCACACACACACACACAAGCATACACAGGCACACGCACTTTCTTTTGGCAGCAGAATTCATCAAATATGCTCGTGTATTTGCTTGGCTGCGCCAAAAATTATGCTATGAAAACGCGCGCACACACACCAAAGCAAAATAACAAACGAAGAGGAAAAAACAAAACACACAAAGATTATTTATTTTCACAGTGCCGCTAACTAAATACTCTTGCAGATGAAAAATCGGTTCGTACACACAAAAATGTATAAATATATTAGTAACATATTTTTACTCATATATTATTAAATTTATGCCAAAATTCATCCATCAATTGCTGACTTTGGCCAAGAAACTATGATAAAACGCAAATGATTTTAGAAGGTAAATATTATAAAAATATAGTGATTTAATCTGGTTAACACGTCGTCTATAATCCCTTTTACAAGCAATTTAAATGCATTACACTCCTTTGAAAAGACTCAAATACCCACAGCAGAGCATATGAGATTGCAAAATACCAACAAAAAGAAATACAACAAAATCAAAAAATAAAAAGAAAACAAGAAAGACCGTAAAATGAAAAGCAAACAACAAACTGCAGGCAGGAAACAACTTTAAATTCATGTGAAATATGTCTGAACGACATATAAAACAAAGACCTATGAAAATGGCGCCAGAGCGTCTGCCGTTATGGGTTAGCCTTGGCAACAGTTAAGCCGCCTTATAGAGCTGTCGTCAAGTCAATTATGAATACAATTAAATTCATAATAAATAACAATGCCAAAAAACATTGACCAGCCTCAAAGTGGACAGCGATTGTCAAAATACACTATATAATATATATATAAATTTAATATTTTTATACACATCAAAACAAGTCAAGCCTTATACCTTAGCGCAAAAACCAAAACACTCACACGCACATACACTTAAAAAAAAAAACATAAATATATTCATTTATGTAGAAACTGTTGTCGCTTTTCACTATTTTCTGTTGATATTTATGTTTATATCTGATTGGGCTCTTTTCGTATTTAGTCTCTGGTCCAAGTTCGACAAGTTGCGCGAAAATGCCGAGCGAGGCCGTTGCGAAGCACGCGTTACGCGCTACACAGCCAAACACAAACTGATTGCCGTGTGCCGTGCCATGGTTGTGATTTACCGACAACCGACAACCGACACAACCGACAACCGACACAACCGACAACCGACAAGCGCCCCAGTCAGTGCCGGAGTCAGTAGCACAACAAGGAAACGACGACACGAGCCAAGCGACACACCAACGTCCTGGACAGCTGTGCAGTGTGCGCATGTGTGTGTGTGTGTGTGTGTGTGTGTGTGTATGTGTGTGTGTCTGTGGAGTTGAGCATCGCAAAGCGTGGTGAGTGAAATTTCCCCGATTTCGCCATATTGGCAGGGATAACAGAAATACGGGGTTTTGGTTTGATATCATAATGAATGATAAACAAAGTACATATAAATGTTTATAATATATAAAAATTTAAATTAGCCATAAAATATAAATTAGCAAAGCCTTTTAGTTCTTTAAAATTTAAATCAATATTAAATATAATATTTATAATAACTTTTTGATCAATTTAATTTTATTTTTAATTTAATTTTTATAAATACCTTAACCAAAAAATTCTTGTAACCTATAAAATACTTATTAAAGCTTATCCAGGATTAATTCCACAATTTACAATTAAGTGGTTAACAGCTTTCATTCTGGGCGAAATCGTAGACGAGAATGGAATGGAATGGAAATAAAGTTGGTTTGGCGACATCAACAATTCATTTCCCTTTATTTCTGCACAGGCAAAGGAAAATGGTAGGGAATTTGGTTTGTTGGTGTGGTGAACAGCGGCGAGTTCGTGTTTTGCCTGCTAGAATGGGAGAGGTGGTGTTTGTGTGTGTAGCATACTTTCGTGCGGTGATTGTGTGCGTATTAAAGCCAAACTTAGTTAGCCTTAAAGAACCAACGCAGCGCAACGGAACTCGAGAAGCAGCGGCCACACATTTGTTTGGCCGCCTGCGAATTTTAATGACTTTGACTGCCGAGTACGAGCTTGTTTGCATTTAAATTTTAAATGATGACGAGATGATGATGACGCTGAGCTGACATGAAATGAGCTGTTAGCTATGGGAACTGATGACAACATATTAGCTAAGCGGCGATAGCTATTGATTTTTGTGTATAGACCCAAATGTTGTTTAAATCATGTCGGCAAGCGGTGACCATTTTAATTGTAGAGCCCCTGGACTGCAAAGACCCAAAATCCACACCTGCTGCTCCGCACAACAAACACACACACACAACCACACGCAGCCAGCTGTCAACAGCCTGGCATTAGATGTGTGTGTGTTTGTTTGTGTGTGTGTGCCGCATGTGACAGCATCGGGCAGGTGTCCTTTTGCTTAAATTGAATGCTAAATTGTATTCGCCTGCTGTGCTTTTTTCCTTTTATGTTGCCTGTCGGTTTTTGGGGGCGCTGGCAAACGCGGCACGACGCCAACTTGTTGAGCAATTAAGCCAACGCTTAGAGCGCCATGCGGCCAAACAGCCAAAGAGCCAAAGAGCCCAGCTGCCAACTCTATGAATTTATGTAAACTCCAAATGAATACAAATACACATAAAGTAACAAGCACACACACATATGTCTCATCTGGGCGTGTGTGTGTGTGTGTGTGTGTGTATGAGTGTGTTTGTCATGCACCCAGTGGGACATCGCCAGGCGCTAAAGTTGAACAAAGCATTTAGCAAATATTTGCACAACTCAAATGCAATCAAACATTTGATTATTTACAACTTTAAGCGTATGTATAAAAGAACACTTTAAATATCATGAATAAATGATGAAAATGTAGTTAAAAGCGAACGGAAGTTATGAAAACATATTCATTTCAAATTATATATAAATAAATTAATGCATGTTTGCAAAGTTTTGCTGAGAATAAAGTGGATTGACTTATATATGCACATACATTATAAGAAGTAAAAAGACAACTAATAGGACAAGCGCAGAAAAATATTAATTACAGATAAGCTCGCATTAACATACTGTTAGCAATCACTGTTATTTGTGCAGCGTTTAAATTTTACTTGACAGAGTTAACTTGTTCTTAAAGCACTGGTGAAGTTAAGATCGTGGATCTTAAAACATGAGCACAAAGTTAATATTATTTAAGCAGGAAACAAAACATACATACAGTTTTTTTAATTGTATTCATTTGCTTGTTGAATTTGCAGACATTTTTAATTGGTATACAAATATAGATCTAACAGTATATAAATCTATATCTATACCATTGGTTATATATTTAGCTCTATCAAATAACTATAGTCCTTGTTAACAATATTGTTTCGTTCACCTTTTGTCGTCTGTCTTGTTGCTCGTGGCATCTGTTATGGCCATTGTTAGCAGTTGTTCAACTGGAGCACAGGCGACAACTGGCTAATATCTGTTTTAATCCCGCGCCCATAAATATATATGCTAGTGCCTGGCGTAACATTGAAGTTACCTAAACCCACCTCCGCCCCTCTTCACACCTCTTTTACCCCAATCTCTTCCCGCGTGCCAGCTAGTGTGTGGTCATAAGTATTATTGGTCTTTGGTGTTTGCCTTTTATTGCTGCTGCTATTGTTGTTGTTGTTGTTTTTGTTAATGTTGTTGCTGTTGCCCTTACACATGGTTTTTCATAAATTTGAGACAAGTCTTGGTGTTGGACACTGCCGGCTACGGAGCATTGTCTCGCAGTGTCGCCAGGCAATCCGCTTAATATCATTTTTCGGCATTACTTTGAGTGCTGCCTTCCACAGCTTGCTCTTTTTCTTTTCCCTCCAACAGTTGAGCCAGCACAGCTCCGATCCTGTCGCCACGCTTGTTTGTAAGTGTGTGTGTGTGTGTTAGAGTCGTGTATATTTCGCAGTTACACGTAACAACATAAACGGCTTAAATATGCAGCCAAAAGCCGCTTAACACACAACTTTAGTGCGGTCATGTGCGGAGTGTGTGGAAATGAGGCACGCAGGCATTGGCGGCTTTAATTGCAGGCACAACTTTGTTGCTCGTGTCCTGGCAGCCGTTCATAATCATGTTTTATGCCATGACCGCACCAAAAAGTAGGCAACGCATTCGTTTTAACAACTGTTGTGACTATGAAGCTGCCATCGTCCACAGTCCTAGTCCACAAACAAGCGACCGCAGCCTCTTCGCCTTTTATATTTATTAGCTTTATTTCTATTTTTGTTTTCCTTTTTGTTTCCCGGCATTTGAAATATGCCCCCAATTGGGGAAGGCAACTTGTTTAAGCCCTGCGCCTAAAAGCTTACACACAAAAGAACGCCTCTGCACAGTGGGTAGTTATGCTAAATATAGAGTAAAAAATTGGCAATGAAAAAATACGTTTCCTTTATAAACAAACCTAAACTCACCTATTACAAAATTTTTACAATTTTCTTTAGATTTAAAAAAAAAGAAAACTCCTTTGTTAGTTTTCGATATTAAATAATACAAATTTTATAAATTTAGAATCTTCCGATTTTATTGTTAATCGATTGTGGGGATAAAAATAAGTTTCAAAATCTACTTAAAAATTATTTCTGGGGGGGGGCCAATTTTACGTAAAAAATCATGTGAAAAATTGGGAACAAATTTTACTTGTAAACTTCCCAAACTAAAACTTTGCCAAAACTAAACCGTTTGATACCATTTCAATTAACGTTTGTCCTCTTTATTAATTTTACATCTTTCTTAATTTTTAAAAATTATTTTTTGACTTTTTAGAAAAACCATCTACCCACGGCAACTGTCTAATAAGGATTGGCAATAAATTCTTACAAGGTTAGGTTTTATTAAATGTTTAACTGGTCAAGCTGCCAATAAGGTAGCAGAAAACCTGTTTAACAAATATTAATATTAATTTCAATTTTGAATAAAAAAGAAAAGCTTTTATTTATTTTACATAACTGAAGACCTCGAACTAGTTTGCACACCTATTAATATACAACTTTATTGATTCGACAATATGACGATATTAAGCCCAAGCAAAGTTAAAACATTTAATTATAGTTAAGTAAACAAAGCTGCATTCGTTTATATTCCACTAGCGCATTCCAAAACATATATATCTGTATATTTATATATAGATGTCTAGTTATCCAGGGATTTTGGGAATGCCATCAACATGTGCAAAATAAATTCCTTACACAATCTTAACATTTTCATTGCCATTGTGGCAGCATTTTTTTTCGTCCAGCTTCCCGGTCAACCGCCCCAGCTGGTGGCCTACATTCAAATGCTGTTGTCAACAGCCAGGCAGGCGCATAAGTCAAGCACGGCCAACACGCCCCCTACCACAGGGCCAGCCCCAGCATAGCCCCAAATCAACTCACTTTCAGTTGCTCAAAAGAAAGCTGGACAAAAAAATAAAAATAAATAAAATGAAATAAGATAAACGGAACAAAAGCAAAAAAGCTCAGACAAAAAGAAAAAAAATTACGGCAAAACGTTTTTGCCTTGAAATATATATTTGAACCGTATACCCTGTATCCGTAAAATGTGCACAAAGGCCTGTTCATGTTTCTTTCATGGGCATATCCGTGAAAGGAGGCCACCCTAAACAAAATCAAAGACAACCTTTTTTTTTGTGTTGTTTACAAAAGAGATAATCTAGTTAGCTGACATATCCAGGACATATATTTAATATACCTTTAGTCGATTAATCTGAATATATATTCAATTTTAGGTTAATTAATCTTTGATTCAGCAGTCGCCAACTTGCATTGGTTTTATTAATTTTTTTTGTTCATTCTGTAAGCTTTATATGAAGTCAGTCCAGGGTGTTAGTTAGTCGAACATTGTTGAGCTTTGCATGGGTTTTTTTTAAATTGTCGCAATTGTTATGACTTTTCTTCTTTTCTGTACAACAATTTAATTATAACAATAAAAAAGCTTAATTATATATATAATAATTTATGCCAATTTTTAAGTTAAAGTACATTGGAATAACTATTAAAGTGATATAAACTGGGGAAGCCTGCGCATATTTAGTTTTTTGCGCTTGAAAAAAAGTACTCGTAGTACTCGAATGCCAACTGACTTTAATCTTGAGAGCAATGGGCGCGTATTATATTTACGCGCCGCGAGCACAACAAACCAGGACATAAGAGCCGCTGGGGAAGGGGCTGGGGCAGGGGCAGGGGCAGGGGCAGGAGGCACGGCATTCTGTATGAGGCATTGTCACGCATAATTAAAATTAAATGCGCTTTTGGGAATAATTCAAATGAATAAACGAGCGTGGCCAACATGTGTGCGCTGCATACACAAAATGAGTTGTCCTTGCCTTTGAAGAGACAAGCGACTGTGCTTGGCGCTTGCCGCATGCCTCATGCCTCATGCCACATGCCCCCAACTGCTGGCAGCGGCCACGCGAATCAGCTTTTCCTGCTGCTGTCCAAAGCGGCGGCCTTAGACACAAAACTTTAGAACTTTTTGCCTTGGGCGTGGCCAGAAGCGAGCAAAGACATCGCTTCATTTATTATGCGACTGATGGCCATTAATTTTGCAGGCCACAGTCGCTTGGCAGTTAGTTGCCCCCGAATGTTGTCGCCTGCCCCGCCAGCTGCCAGTTGCCAGGCGGGCGACGCCGAAAAGTAGGCAGCACATGTTGCTCCGCAACTTGTGTGTGTGTGTTGGTGTGTGGTTGTGAGTGTGTGTGGCCTGTGCATGTGCATATTTAAAAGTTGTCATAAACAAAAACCTCCCACACAATCTCCATGAAATAGACATGAGAATATGCCAAGCGCAGACAGCAGCAAAGAGTAGAGCTTAACCCATCGACGCACAAAAGTATGGAATGCATCTTTGGCTACCAATTATTATTAATTATACGCAAATGCACCCACCGCCCCCACAACGTAGCTGTCGAGCCCTGTCTAATTGCTTAAATAGTTGAGCAAATTTTCATTTGCCCGCTGCCCACTGACAATATCAATGCAAGCAATTTATGCTCAGACACGAAGCTGTCAAACATTTTTAATTAGAGATGCCGCACCCAAAAGTGTCCCCAGTTCTTTATGTTTTCGTCAGCACCAGCAAACAGACACTCTTTCTGCAGTCTATTATTATTAAAGAGTCCAAAAGCGTAGCCTGCTTCGTAAATATAGAAATTGCCTTTGTCTCAAAATATTTTAAATCAATTATAAATAAAAAATTGTGATTTTTCAACTTATTTTTTAAATTAAAATAACCTTTGGCAGAGATAAAAAAATATAAATTAAGCAAACAGACACTCGTTCTGCAGTCTATTATTATTTAAGTGTCCAAAATCGTATCCTGCTTCGTAAATATAGGATTTGACTTTGCCTCATTATAAATAAAATTCTAAATAAAAAATTGTGATTTTTCAACTTATTTTTTAAATTAAAATAACCTTTGGCAGAGATTAAAAATAGAAAATAAGCAAACAGACACTCATTCTGCAGTCTATTATTATTTAAGTGTCCAAAATCGTAGCCTGCTTCGTAAATATAGAATTTGACTTTGTCTCAAAATATTTTAAATCAACAATAAATACACAATTTTATTTTTCCAACATACTTTTAAATAAAAATTACCTTTAGCAGAGATAAAAAATAATAAATAAATAAACGTTATTTAAGTTTTAATAAAGTCCAAAATCGTAGCCTGCTTTGTAAATATAGAATTTGGCTTTGCCCAAAGCAGTTTTAACTAAATTTATATACAAAAATTTCCTTTTCTACCTTAGCAAAGATAAAAATTTAAAAAAACAAACACCTCCTTTCGATATACATTTGTTCTATATCGATAAAATGGTGTCACATCTGTGCCAATATGAGATATCCTTCCGTTTCAGCTGCAAATGCGTCACAGCATTTTCAATTTCCCATTGCATAATGCGCATAAGCGGCGACAACGAATCCTGCGATACAATAATGGAACATGCAAAGTGTGCGTGTGTGTGTGTGTGTGTGTGTGTGCGAAATCAGCGCAATGCACGCTTATAGCCGCCTATCTGGCTCTGTGTGGCATGCGGCATTGTTACACACAGGCGTGGCCCAGAGCGGCGCAGTCAACGACCAAACAGAATCAAATGACAGTCCTGACAGATGCGACTGTTGCACCGGGCTACGTGTGCCCATTGTTCTCATTGTTGTGGTTCTGCTCGTTGCTGTTGTTGTTGTTGTTGTTGTTCTGATAGCCTATACCCTGGAAGGTGTTTAAATGTGGTATGGGCTAGACTAACATAATGTAGAGTTTAAAAATATCATATGGTTATTCCTTCAAACGCAACTTGTTTTTAGTTCATTTGTGTTAGCTCTCTTAACCATTCTATATTCTCTTGTTCATCTTTCTACTACCTTTAAATATTATAACTAGTTCATCTCCAGCTGCTGTAAGCTCGTTTCCCTTCCTCTTATCTCTATTTACTCTATAATTGTTTAAACATACTTTGTTTTATTTTTTTGTAAGCATTTACTTCAACTTTCCTTCTTTTTTTTGTACTACTTTCTTTACAATGTTAGCTTTCAAAGAACATCTATTTTTTTTAGCCATTATCTTACAGGATGTCTGGCTGTCTATCACTTCGTTTTGGGCTCTTACACAGGTCTCTGTCACAGATTTACAGTTGCATACGGTTTTAATCGACGGCTGTTCGCAAACTTTGTCATTTTTGGACCTTAGCGAACCAATGGGGAAATTGTATTGGCGGCCAATGCCTCCAAGCGCGGCTTTCGACGCGTTAACGCGCGAACACACACACACACATACAAGCACACAAAACATTGCTTATGGCTTATGACACTAATGCGCTAACTTTTGGTGGCAAACAAGCTAACTCTGAGAGTGTGTGTGTGTTCAATGTGCAATCACTGAGAACTGGGTGGCAAATTTATTGAAGTCCATTTGCGGTCACAAAAAATAAAGACTAGAGCGAGAGCGCAAGTTTTAAGGCAAAAGTATTGTCAATTGACAAAGCAAAAAATTTCATAACAATGCCCGCGCTTCAATTGAAGGACGCACACAGCTACTTGAGTGTCGGAATGTCCTCGTCGCCGTTTGCAGTGCCAGCAAATTCTTAAAAAACTTGCCTAAACACTAGAAAGCCGTCGACAGGAACGCAGCACTTCAACTTGAGCGCTAACAAGCAACAATAAACTAGATTTGCGCACTAAACTGATCTCTTGACTCTTGACTGGCAACTGCGGCTAGTTGAGATGTCCCAACAACAAATAAGAAGTTTGGCAACTCGGCCAAAGAAGAGGGAAATTTTTTAAAATAGAAAACTTAAACGAATCTAACAAATCTTAAAAAAAAACCACCAGACTTATCATTCACAATGCGGTTAGTATTGTGTCAAAAAAAAAATAAAGTGAAATTTGGCAACGTCGCAGCTGTAAACTGTAAGCTGGACTATGCGAAATAGGATATTGCTTGGCCAGAGCTGCGTTAAACTTTATTCATTCGGTATTCTTTTCGGCACATTTGTCCTGGCCTGGTTGGCCGGTTGTTTGGCTTGAGTTCGGAGTTGGCCGAGTTGGCTGCCTGGCAATAAACTTGAATTTTATTGTCGTACAAGAATGTTGCAATATGCTTGGCCATAATTTCACGTCTTGCACATTGTTGCCAAAAACATTCGGTAGCCCCAGCCGATTTTGTGGTTTTAGCTTAACGCCTCTTCTGATTGCTGTTTTGGTGCGCCTTTGTTCTCTGCCCAATGCCAGTCCCGCCCCCCCCTTTTCATTTGAACTTTGACATTATGAAAAGTGAGCGACAACCAAGAATATTGCTTCACTCAGAAATTTGCATTTTATGAGCACTCAAAAAAGGTTGTCCTTAGTTTTCAAATGAACATACTAGCCCGAAAATAAAATGAAAATACAAAATAAATTATAAATAATCATAATAATAATGTTTGCAAAAGCCACCGGCTGGCAACTGGCGACTGACGATTGGGCGTGGCAAAGTTGCAAGTTTGCTGCAACTAATTTAAAATTTATGATGACAAAAATATGCTGCACTTGAGCGGTTGCTGCAGCTGCAGCAAAAACTTGCAACAACAAAACTAGAAGCTCTCATAAAAATTGGCCGACTAAAGGCAAAAAGCAAAAGGCGACCGGCAAACGGCAAACGGCAAATGGCAAATGGCAAATGGCGAATGGAAAATGCACAAAAACTAAATAAAATATTCATTGCATACTTTTAGTCATTCGAGTTGTTATATTTTTTTTGTACATTTTCGTTTTGTGTTGATATCCAATTTGGCTCTGTTTTGATATTTTTAATACCCCGCAACTAAGAAAGCATAACGGACAGTTTAAATAGGAATAAGAATGGGAATTGCTATAATCATAATTACTCTAGAATAATAATCAAGATACTTTCATTCACATTTTAATCAAGCAAACTTTGTCCAAGGCTTAATTATTATTCTTTTTAAATATTTTGCTATAAAGTTCTTTTGTATAAGCTTAATTTTTTTTTTTTTTTGATCAAATCTCTGCACGCAGGGACTTTTCTAGTCGAGCATAGAGTGCGTCCTTTTCGTTGTTTGTGTTGATATCCTGCTCAGCTATGCTTTACTTTGATATGTATTTATGTATTTTTTGTTGGCTGCTTTGCGAAATTTGCTGCCAATTAAATATTGAAAAGTGCAGCAGCAGCAGCTGCTGCATTTGAGGTGCCCACACACAGTTTGAGATTGCTCTAAAGGTTCTCTGCCCTTTAGCTTTTGCCATAAGCGTGTTTTTAGTATTCACATTCAATTTTGTACATTTACTTTTTTTGTTGTTGCCTTCTTTCATTAAAAGCGACATGGGGCAATGCACAAAGCAAACGAATGCATTCACCTTATTCACTCTATTTGCCCGCCCTTTCCACTTGCAATGGCATGGCAAAAATCAACAATGGCCTGCAAACTTTTCATTGCATAGCAATAGGCGCTTCACACACACACACACACACACACTCGCAAACAAAAGCACGCACACATCTACGCCTACCTACACCAACGCCTTATATAATAAACAAAAAAAATATAAAATAAACAAAACTGCCGTTGTAAGTGAGCAAGTTTCGAAGGGGTCATTGCGGGTTATTCGTTAACTTCATAGTTCGAGCGAGACAAAGCGAATGTGCCAAAAAGAGAGGCAACATCTGATAGCCAAGCGGCTGCAGCTTCAAACTTGCAATCTGCTAACAATTCCAACAATTCATATATACACCCGATGTTTGTTTAAATATATATCTAATAGTACCTATAGCTTAAGGATTTTGTTCTTGTTAGATCGATTAAGTAACAGTTCTCCATCTGTTTTAAATATTCCGTTCTTACTTAAACAATATTTTCTTAATTACAATTGTTTAATATATGTACAAAAATTATTTAATAAATTATTTCTTACATTTTCGCTGTATATAAATAAAAAAAATTAAAAAGATGTTGCTTCTTTTCCCATAAATATATTAGTTGATATTAATTATATTGAGTTGTACATTCAACAAATTATGCTGTGATTAAAGCGCAACCAGATAAACAATAAATGCACATATAATATATACATGTATATATATATATATATATATAAATATATAGAAATATACCGAAATAGGTATTGGCTGTGTGGGGCTCATCTCATGCATAATTCATGCAGCCAAAATCATTGAGGTGTAATTAATTTATGTCATGACTCATGACCACATATCGTATATATACTCATGATTATGTGTGGAAAGATGAAAGTGATACACACACACACACACACACACACATGTCCAGCTGCTTGTTGTTGTATCACATTTTAATAATTCATATAGTTTTTGCATTAATGCGCCGCTAGATGGCGCTGCCAATAAGCCTAATGACAATGCCGAGGGTTATCGCTGGCGCTGCCGCTGGTATTTTGGCCAAATGCCTAATGACTTAATTAGGCTAATCACAAAAGGACTCACAACCACACGCAGACTTTTATGAGCATAGAAATTGTCAACAGACAGCTGCACTATTTTCGCTACAAATTAGCCAACGGGGCTGACCGACAGGGGGGGGGGGGGGGAGAGAGGGTCTGTTGCTGGCAAGTAGATTACTTTTTGGCCTTATAATTATAAGGGGCCGTCATAAAAATGTTTTAACCATGGGCCCCATTAATCATCATTAAGCACAAGATGTGCATTAGGCTGTATGTGTGTGTGTGGAAGTGTGTGTGTTTGTCTGTGTAATTAATGTGTCTGTGCGTCACTTTGTTTGTGTTGTTTCATTTTTTTTCTGCGCATCTACTTGATTCTCACTTATTAACTCATTTACGCTAATCAACAAGTCCCCGAGCATCATCAAAACAACGCGATCCACAGCATACTTCCACTCCCATGGCCTCATAATGAAAACCATTAACTGAACCGGTTCACACATTTCAATTTAGATTTAAATACACTTAAGCCTTTAAATGTTATTTTATAAGTTTTCTCTCATATTTCAAGAAGCTTAAAACTATTGCGAACCAAAACCCTGAACCGCTCCGGTTGCCTTTAGCTCTGTTTTCGATTTTGATTTACTGAATGCGGACTTTCAGGCCAGGCCGTATACTTAACTTATTTTTTTAGTTTTTAGTTGTTTATAAGAAACGAACGTGTTTCTTGCATGGTTCAAGTTATAGATTGAGGTTTATACAAAGCTTTTCGCACTTACCTTGTCTCGCAGCATGTCACGAATGCGACCTGCTTGATTCTTAGATCGATGCAGCTCCAATTGCAGCTCCAAACAACGCTCCTGCCAATTGATCTGAAAGAGAAAAGAAGACATTAAGAAATAGGGCAAGCATTTTTGATCAGAAGCTATACAGAAAACCATTTAAATAACTCCAAAGAGCATTTTAAAAAATATAATTCTTAATAATATAATTTTAAAAAAATTGTAATGCAATGCGGAATTTCTTTGAAGTTAAGCTAAGTTTTTTAGACAACAATGTCGCTTTTATCTGGCTATACATTTTTTGTTTTTCTCGTAGTATCTTTGATAACCTAATTTAATTTAAGAGAACATTTTGAGAAAAACAGCAAGCAACAAAAAATTACAAACTTTTTTAAAGCTTGATTTCACGATATTACAAACTGATTAATTCTCTCTTAATATGGAAGATGTACAAATCAATGTACTAATATTGACTTGTTTACTTCTAATATAATATAATATCTAAACATCATGTGAAATCTGAAAGCCCTATTAAATTGTTTAAATTTCCCTTTGGAGACTCGCTTAAAGGAAATCTCAAAAAATCGCATACCCGTGCATATAAAAAAAATGCGATCCCCTTGGCATTTTAAATAATGGGGACTCGACTTAATATAAGATATACATTTGCCCAAAACCAATATACCCCTTTTTGGCTATTTACTCACCTCGGGCAAGGCCTGTCCATAGTTGTTCAGCTGATGCACGTCCAGGTGTTCAGTGAGCGCCGAGAAGTGCGGCCAGGGCGCGTCGGGCGCATCGAGGGCGGCCAGCACGGGGTTCAAGGGGGTCGTTGAGGCCGGCGCGTTGGGCTGCAGCTCCTTGGCGGGCTTGGCCGGGATGGGCGGCGGGCGGGGCACACGGCGCGGCATTAGGCGCGGACTGTTGGGCGTCGAGGCGGCCACGAGGCGCGCCTCGTGCAGCTGGGCGGCGCGCGTCAGCGGCATCTGGCCGCTGAACGAGGTGGCGCGCTTGGCCAGCAGCGGCGACGCGTGCAGCGACTGCGTGCCCGAGCCGGAGCCGGACGGTGAGCCCGAGCCGGAGCCCGAGCCCGACAGCCGGCCGGGCAAGTGCGTCGGCAGCGACGGCGGCTGCTGCGACAGATGCAGTTGCTGTTGATGCTGAAGATGCTGCTGAAGCTGCTGCTGATGGTGCTGGTGCTGGTGCTGCTGCTGATAGTAGAGCGAGGAATGCTGCACAGCGGCTGACGCCGGAAAGGTGTGCATGTAGCTGGCGCCATCTGGCGGCCGCAGAAAGTAGTTGTGCGTGTGCGTGTAGTAGAGCGTCTGTGTGGCGGTCGCGCCCAGCGCGGCAGCGGGCGTGGCTCGGCCCGATGTCGACGCCGAGGCGCTCGCCGACGGCGACGGCGACGAGGAAGCCGAACGCCGACGCTGCTCCACAGCCGCTGCAGCTGCCTGATGTTGCAGTTGCAGCTGCTGTTGTTGTTGCTGTTGATGCTGTTGATGCTGTTGATGCTGTTGATGTTGCTGATGTTGCAGCTGCTGCTGTTGCTGCTGCTGTTGTTGTAAGTTGGTTAGTGTATCGAAAATTTGCGATAAACGACCCAAAGGCACTTCGTCAGACATTTAGGCGAGCGACCCAGCTAAAAAATATAAAGGAAAAAATCAAAAGAATAACTTTTTAAATAGAAAGTCTTCAATATATACATATGTGACAAAATGCTGTTTCAAGTAAATGTGTACGGTGATAATTTGTGGCCATCAATTGGAAACGTGCCGCAAAGCAAAACTGCAGCAGATAACAAAAAAAAAAGAGAAGAAAAAAAGAAAGCAATCAAAATCAAACGGTGACCAGGAAAAAAAAGGGAATTGAGGTTTTTAGTACTGAGAACTAACAACTGACAACTGGGTAACTACAGACTGAGAGCTAAAAAAAGGATAGGGATAGGGAGGGAAGAGGGAGAGGGAGAGGGAGTGGCGACAACAGGTGCGCGAATCTGGGGCGTCAATTGCGATTACGTGTGCGCAATGTTTAATCAGGCAGCGCAGTTACTCGCATTTCGACTGGGCCCGCAATTATGGCCAAAGTGCAAGGCGAACTTTGACAAATTGAATGTGCCACGAAATTTACAGCAGACAGTCTAAGAAATAAAAAAAAAACAAAGATAAAAAACTTTGACATGAAGTTTGTGGGCTGGAGCTGAAGAACGCCACTTCAATCATCAAAGTGTAAGAGAGTTTGGCCTTTCATCTTTTGTGCGGTTTCACCAAGCGACAAGCGCCCAGCGCCCAGCGCCCAAAACCAAAAACCCAAAACCAAGATCGACAGAACAGACAGCAGACTGTTGACTACAAAATGAAGTCTCAGCCAGATGATGATGGCTGTTGGCCGTTGGCTGATGGCTTTTGGAGCACATGCAGGTTACAACAACCAATGCATTTGTCGACATTTCTTTGCTGAGCATTTTTGTGGCTAAAAGCCTCCGACTCCAATACGAGCTACATCCTTGAATTTCTACAGCTGGTTTCCCACTTGCTACTAATGCTGTTGCTATTGCTGCTGCTGCTGCTGCTGTGGTCGAAGGGTGCGTCAAGACCAAGACCCAGGATCTGAAGACCAGACCGGAGCACAACTCTCGGGGCATTCATGAGAATTACATTCAAATTTTGTGCTGATTACGAAGATGACGGCAAGGACAAGGACAACAGGCGGCTGCCCATGAAATTGGAATTGAAGTTGAGGGTTTTAGTTGCAGTCATCGAGTGACTCTCAAATGACTGTGCGTGTGTGCGTGTGTTTGTGTGTGTTTGTGTGCTCATCATTTTACAAATTTTGATTTAATTTAAGTTGATTGAAATTCAAATTCCGTTTTTGATTTGTCAAAATGTGCACTTCAGGGCTTCGATTCAAGTTTTCCTACTGCACTCGACGGCAAATTGTTTCTAATTGAAGTTTGGCAACGGCTGAAAAGGCCTTTCAACTTTACAACCCATTCAATGCTGGTCTTTGACAACAAAAGCAATTTGCCAGCAACAAAATGCAAACGAAAATTCCTATAAAAAAAAAATACTAAATTGTTAATTTTAAGAAATTGTAGTTACTTTGAGTGTTTAAAGAGTGAATTGTTGTCCAATAGCAACTCGGCTATGCAAAGCACTTTAAACATTAAGATTAAAAATGGATGCCTGCTTAATTTTAGCATATACATATATTTGCCAACAAGTTGAATGAACTCATTAGAACTGACAGCACTTTGAAGCTTTCAAATCATAAGCTGCTTAGCAATATGTAACTTACAGATACAGATATTAAGTATCTGCATTTTGCATTTTGCAGTTACTAACTATGTTTGTGACGCGGCTTAATATGGAGTTACAAGAGCACACACACACACACTCACACTTGCACACACACACACACAGACTTAATAGTGGATAAGTGCAGTTTCTATTTCAGACTTCATTGTCTTGTGCTTACTCTTTAGTTTGCTTAGTTTTACGTGTTTGCAACAACTCGCTTACCAAATACACCCACATATCCATATATATATATATATATACTTATATTTATATATATGCACATATGTATGTATATACACATATCGACAGAGAACCAAATAACTATAAGAATAGCAGCGTCGGCGGCCCCGGCAACGCATGAAAACTCACTCAAATAGTTAGCAAACTTGTTTAGTTGCAATGAAGTGCGGCATGTTGCATGTACAGCTGAAAGTAGAAGGCAGAATTTGCGAACCCCAGACGACAGTTAAGCTGCTCCGTTCCGCCAGAGCTTTCGCAAATATTAGACAATGTATTTATGTATTATCAAATACATGTGTTTGTCTCGCTCTGAATCCGCGGGGGGGTTCTTGACAGACCCCTTTAAATTAAGGTCACTAAATTGTGCTTAATGCAACGATTTATTAAGTATTCGAGCAGTAAACCGATGTCAAATGTTCTTGGAAGATTTAGTTTTTCTTGTTAGCTCTACGAAATATTGGCTATCTTAATGCACTTATTTAAAAAGTATTTAACTAATGCTTACATTTATCTTTTGCAATTTTGTTCAATTTAATTTTAGAATATATATGTTTATTGAAGTCTTTTCTTATGTCTTGTTTAACAATTGATTAATATTAATACCATAATTGATTTTAGACAATGACAAATTGTAAATGCGGCTTAGGGAATTTAAGCAAATTTATTTAAATATTTGCATAAATCATGTGCTTATATAAAATGATTATTTTCAAGTATTCAACTTTGACCAAAAAGTGCCTAAAGCTAGTAAATCTAACTTGACAGCATGTTGACAGGCATATTAAGAATAATTGCTTAATTAAATTTAATTATCGCTGAGCTGAACGCACATTGTTGAACTAACTTTGTAAGTCATTTAAGTGCCAATTTGTTGGTTAACGTCAAATTTAAACGATACGAAACGAAATTAATAAAATAAAACACAAACACAAATTAATAGCGCTTGTCTCACCCATAAAGCAATGCAGAGATAAATGATCCCCTGTAAATGAAGTGCATTTGATGAGCTGCAAATAATAATATATATGATGCTCATGTAACAAGTTACAAAATGCAAGTTGTAAAATTAATGCAACATAAAATGTCACACACAGACACTCGAACACTCAAAGCAATTGAAACATACACACATGCAATATACATATATATACAATATATATATATATATATATATATATATATATGTACATACATATGTATATATATTGCCACATCCCGTTTGCCCCTTGACAATACTTCACCCTGTTGTGCCACTTCAAAAATTTAATAAACGTTGCAGCATCGTT
The DNA here is from genome assembly GCA_004143845.1 of Drosophila lacertosa. Taxonomy (NCBI): domain Eukaryota; kingdom Metazoa; phylum Arthropoda; class Insecta; order Diptera; family Drosophilidae; genus Drosophila; species Drosophila lacertosa. The sequence continues at coordinate 18,242 of SCDZ01000097.1, read as the reverse complement.
CGCATGCCAATAATTTTACAACGCCACGCTACCAACTTGCCCCATACCACACACCTCGCACCCCCCCCCCCCTAATTTTTTTTTGTCGCTGTCTCCCTTGCGCTTTAGTTTGGCGTCGTCAATTTAAAAAACGTTGTCAATGCATATTTTGTCAGTAGATGTGTGTGTGCGTGTGTGTGTGTGTGTGTGTGTGAGTGTGTGTGTGTGTGCGTGTGAGTGTGAGACAACTACTAAGCGTCATATTAACAACATTGTAACATGCACAGAACATGGTGCGAGCAGCGGGCGGAGGTGGCCCCCCCCCCCCCCCCCCCCCCCCCCCCCCCCCCCCCCCCCCCCCCCCCCCCCCCCCCCCCCCCCCCCCCCCCCCCCTCTTTTCTACTACTCTGTTCATCTGGTTCTTTATGCGCTTTTATTTTTTCTGTTTTTTTTTTGGTTTTATTTTTTTCATTCCTTTTTTTTGTCTTTTACCAACTATTTTTCAGTCAATTCCAACGAAAAATTTATAATAAATGCTCGTGCACATGTGATGTCGCGCATTTTAATTGGTAACCTCCCCGACCCGCCCCCTCGCCACACGCAACTGAGAGAGAGAGAGAGAGAGAGGGAGAGGGAGGGAGAGACCCGCAGCGGAGGCTAGGCTAGGCCAGGCTGACTGGAGTCGAGCGGCATGGGGCATGTGGCAAGGGCAGGGGGGGCTTTATTGTCTGCGCTGCGGTTTAGCTGTAAAAACGATTGTCAATGTTGTTGCTGTTGTTGTTGTTGTTGTTGTTTATGCTAGTTGGTAAGTACTTCTGGGCCAGAAGACAACAAGGTGTGGGCCACGCGAGGGGGAATTGCCGCTCTATGACCTACGTGACAAGCCGCACCGAAGTTGGCAACTCTAAAGACTGCAACTTGGTCGGTAGATCAAGTAAATACATATATGTATGTATGTATGTATGTATGTATGTATGTATATGCGGCTTTATGCGTGCACTGTGTCTATGCGAGTGTGTTGAGTGTGTGTTGTGGGTGCTTTATGGCTTTTAATAGTCGCTGCATAATGCATGACAAATGCAATAGTTTAGCTCATCGAAATGCAGCCCAGCCCGACACATCCAGTGTTGTAAAATCTGAGCAGTCAAAGATCGAAGTGACTGCATATGGAAAACAATTTGGTTAAATTTTAAGACAAAGTAATCTTTAAATTCAAATAATTATAGTTATTATAAACTGTAACTAACAATCTCTAGTTTTAATCATTAAAACTAGCTTAAACTAGTTAATCCGGAGAAATTAAATCCACATTTACACTAAAGCTAATAACAAGAATTAAAACTAGAACACTTGCTGAATATTATCAACTAAACTGTGGCGCGCTCATAGATAACTTATATAAAGTATATATGAAAAAAAAACCGGTTAGCTGTTGTTGCTGGCCACCCGCCTGAAAAAAACTCGTCGCTTCTAATGAGACAAAAAAAATACAACAACATAGTGACAGAAAAATAAGCAGCTAATTAAGAAGCATGTGTCTGTGGGCCAGAGCAGCCAAAACAAAAGCGAACCCAGCCCAATCCAACCCCAGGGAAACAAGCCAACAACGACCTTCGCTTCGGACCAGTTTGCAGTTTGCGGCTTAAAGTCGAGACAAGCTGGCAAGGCCTCAAAACATACAAAATATATATATATATATGTATATAGATATTACACAGAAAGAACAGTTATTTCCGCACTAACGCGAAGTTTCAATACACTAGTTTATACAAATAATATAAAACATTATTATATTTTAATCATACAAACAAAGATGTAAGCACAATAATTAGTTATCAAATCTGTTGAAGTAAATATACAAATAACAGACTTTTTTTGGAGATAAGAACTTCTCGAAATTCGAATTATTCAGATGCATTTTTATGAAAACTGAGTTATCTTTTTTTGTTTTTTGTTTAAAACATTTTATATTAATTATCGTATATATATAAAGATTATTTAGAAAGATATAGAAAGATCTGCTGAGTTTTATTGTGATGCTAATCGTACAGTAGCTAAAAGTCTAAGCCTAGTTGACTCACTTCTTGTTGGCCATGTCTATGACTGCAGCGAGTTTGTGTTCAAGTTGGAGTCGGCATCGTTGTTCTGGCCCGTTATTTGACAATTGGGTTTTACAGCTGCGCTGGTATTATAATATTTATGATTCGCATTCGCTTTAATTAAATTGTAAAAACCCAGCCTGCGCCCGCGCCCCAAGAATGCGACTGTGCGGCCGTGCCACACATTTGACTTTACGACTTGCATTTAATTAAAGTCAATTAAAGCTGTAGCACGACAGAGATAGAGGAGAGAGGGAAAAGCAGTTAAGAGGTAAGCTTGCAGTTTTCAAGCCGAAAACAACGTTTTTCCTAATAGCTACTCTTGCCACAGTACGAAACAAAAACATGAAAATCTATGCAATGCATTTTATAAATAATTTTCCATTCGCGTTTTCAATTATTTTTACACAAAAAATCGGTTTATATTTTAATAAATCAAAAAAAAAAATAGTTATTGAAATAACAATTATGTTTATACTATGATAATTCAAATTATAAATGTTGTTTTTACTATAATAGTTCTATAGTTATCGCCCCTTGGCTGATCAGTGACTTTCCACACAACAATTTCCGCACTCCTTAACTTCAATTTATTTATAAACAGCCCTCAACGAACTTTGGACAATGAACAACTGATATGCATACATAAATATGCATATCTATCTGTATGTGTATGTGTGTAGTTGTGTGTGCGTGTTTAAGTGTTGTCATAAACTGAAGTTATCTTAATTAAAATGCAACACAATAGAAACAACTCGAGTTTTTAGGCATGATGATTTGACTATGAAAATACCCTTACTTAACATTTCTCAATTAAATGTTTAATATGATAACTTGAGCATATAACAAAGTGTTGATTGTAAAATACCCTGTTAAATTATAAAATTATAGTATTGTATTATTTGAGCTTTTGGCAAAAGGGTAGATATGGAAAAAACCTTATACTATATGAATATTAATATAAACATACATTTATTTGGCTTTTTTAGCTACGTTGCAACTGCCGCATAATTTAACGCAACACTTGATTTGTTTTTAATATATCTAGGGTATTCAAATATAACTCCCACAGCAGACAGACTGAGACTAATGTTGTGTGTTGTGTATGTTCGTTAGGCAGTCGGAGTGAAGTGCAGTTTTATCGTTAATAAACAAAACGTGGCTTATACGTGAGTATGAATAAAGTACAAGCAAACATGCAAAAGTGAGAAAAAATCTATACAATAATGGCAATAACAATAACAGCAGCAACAGCAGCGGTAGCAGCGACAGCGACAGCGACAGCGGCTGCGGCTGCGGCAGCGCCAGCAACTGTGACAACTGCGCATAGTACCAACAATAGCAACAGCAGCAACAAAAGTAACTGAGCAATCTGAAAAAGTCAATGGACTGCAAAAACAACAACAAACATACCAACTGACTGCAGTTGCAGTCGCAGTCGCAGCGACTGCGGCAGCAGCAGTCAAAACGTCAACGTCAAATGCTCATTTACAAAAACAAAAAAAAAACAAGGAAAAAAACAACAGCCGCACGTTACAAGCGACGACTGCGCTGCTCCCCCACTTGCTCAATTGGCGCTCTTTCGCTCCCACACTCTCTTTCGTTCTCTCAAGCATAGCCGCTCTCAGTAGTTCAGTTACATTGAAATGCGCTGTTGCGCCGCTGTTAGCACCTAACAGACTTCTGTTGCCTTACAGCAAACAATGCAAGCGCGGCACGCAAACTATTCTTGTTGCCATCTTTTGTTGTAGTTGTTGTTTGTTTGTTTGGGCATAACGCACACTAAATGGGCGTATGCCGACCGACACAGGTGGCCAAGGGAAGAAAGTGGGCAGGACACTGACTGCTGCGGCTGCAAAAAGCGCACGCTCCTTAAATACAGAGCAGATAGCTGCTGTTGCACAAAGAGCACAAAAGAACAGGTCAAGTCTGTTTGTTTACGTTAAGTGGACTGCGCTGTTTTTCATTTTATTATTATTATTATTGCATTTTGTTTATTTTCCTTGGCTCAGTTAAGACTGAGAGTCTTATTGTTTACACGTTAAATGAATAAATTAGCAGGAATGCATCACGAGTTCTTTGCAAAAAGGAAAACAAAGGCGCAAGCGGGACTTGCACACCAAGTGGTGGCAAGTTTATTTATTGTGTCTACTTGATCTCAAGTAAATTTCTTTAGTTGTATTTTAGAATGTAGAGTTATTCCTTGCTAAAGGATTTATTACTTGTCATTTATGTTATTAATATAAATATTGTAAAAACATTTAAGTTATGTTCGATTACTTTGTAAGATTTTTTTAGAACTTCCATTAGTTTTTGTTATCAACTATCTTCTGTAATTGCTATAAAAGGGCTGCCATAAAATGAAAACGGAAGAATTTTCTTAGCTGTTTTTAATGCTAAGCAGATGCATATTATAATTATGTTTATAAATAATACGAAAGTTTTTCTAGGCGGCACTTAAGACATCAACAGCATTCATATGAATACCAAATATTTGAATGCATAGAATATATTTATACACACATAAGTATCTATAAAACAGGCAAGCAGACAAATCCGAAGACTTGAGACTCGAGTAGAGTGCAATTGACGCCATCGATTTAACAAAAATGTGAAACACTCTGCGACGGCGCCACTAAAAGATTTTTTTGGAAGAACTCTTAATTGCCAGCAAAAGCGAAGCAGCAAAAGTGGAGAATAGAAATTGGGTACACAGACAAAAACTAATGTATAAATTTATACGGATGACGACGAGGACGACCCTGACCTTGATACGGGCACAACTGCCAGGCCACGGCGCGTGGCATATTGATTTTATTAGATAGATAGCTAGATAGTTGGCGTTGTGTAGATAAATAAGAGCTGATTCGAATGCAGAACAATAAACTATCTTAACTAATAATAGCTGATTATTAAAAGTAATAAGAAACTTATATTGGACTGGATATAATCATCTATATAATTACTAAGCTCCAATTTGGTTAAATTTTAAATTAAAGAATTACTATCCTTATACCAGTATACATACATACATATTATATGTAATATATTCAACGTACTCTGTACGCGTCTTACGTATAAAATAAAAAACTTTGTGCGCATTTTTTAAGACCTGTCATTAAACTCGGCTTACAACAAAATGTGGAGCAATCATAATTCTTTTTGCTTTTATCAAGCAAGCGAACAAAAGGGAAATGCTCATTAAACGAGAGAAATGACAACAACAAAACAGAAGAAGAGGCAGAAGAAGAAGCAGAGGAAAACAAAGACGACAACGAAGACAAGACGCGGCCTTTTGGGGTGGTTGCAATGGAAAAAGTAAAGAGAAAAAAAAACAAGGCCCAAGTGCAGGAAATGTCAGCGTTGACAAGAAAATGCACTCGCTTTTCCAAAAGGATATACCCTTGACACACACACACACGCACACATGCATAGCAGACATTAGCATATAACATGTGAGTGGGCGAGTGGGCGGGTGAGGGAGGCGGAGGGGCTTAGAGTGCTTGGTTTTTGCCCCCCAACAACACAAGAGCTGAAAACATGGTAAGTGTGAATAGGTGTTTGTTTTGGGCCCGCAAAGGCTAAGTGGCGCCAGGAGGACTCGGCCCAATGCATGGCAAAAAGTTCAAAGTTCAAGCAACAAATAGGGCCAACAACACACCGAGAAAAAGGCTTGAAAAAATTTTAAAAAAATATAAAGAAAAAAATAAGAAAACGCGTACTAAGGATAATAATTTTAAAGGAATGAACAGTATAACAAAAATTGAAAACAAACTAACAACTAACTTATCAAAAACCATATTAAAAATAAAAATAATATAGAACTAACGTCAAAAATATATATTAAAAAACAAAAAAAAATAAATTAAAAAAAAAAAGAAAAATTATAATTCTGTCATTATAAAATCGAATTTCAAATGCCTATTTTGTTTGTCTATGACTTGGCTTTAATTTATAATTTATTGAGTGCCAAACAAAAAAAAAAACAAAGGACCGCAAGCAGACGAAAATTTGTTTGCATTTTTAATTTAGTCAATAATCACAACACTTAACAGATGCTGTAACTAACAGACAACACACACAACACAAGCACACACTGCCGTTAGACATTCTAAGACTGGGACTAGACATTGGCAACTGGTTTCTGTAGGTTCCATGTGGAGCCGTGGCTGCCACAATTTCTTGACACCGTAAATTCACATTTTTAGGGCTGCTGTACGGGCCAAAAAAGGCCGCGGCGGGCGGTATGCCGGGGGAGGGGGGGTGGGGGGAGGCGTGGCAGCGTGGCAGCGTGCAGCAAGGCAAACAATTTGAGCGCTGTTTGCTCGTTATATGGCCAGTCATTTAATCAATTATGCAAAAAACGACGTCGACGACGACAGCGACGATGTATCCGTAAAATGTTTGCCACGGCTACAGTTACGAGTATTTCTTTCGGCAACCCCCCCCCCCCTCCCCCCAGCCCCAGCCCCAGCCCCCGCCCCCCAACCCAACCCAACCCACCCTCTTTGACTAGCTTTGGTTGCTTCTTGCGTGCTTTCGGGCATAGGGCGAAGCCACGTTTACCTTTTCCTGTATAAATAATTAATTGAACGTACAACAGTTTTAGCCCCCTACGTTACAGGTAAATGCCGACTACAGAGAAGGCTTATTCGAGAACACGGAGCAGTTACATGGAGAGGGGGGGGGGGCGGGAGGTGCAGGCAATCGCAGTTATATGCTCGCTCCCTTAGTAGCTTTCTGGGCAGTTGAGAAACCACTTCGTTTAGCTAAATGGCGATGCATGAATGCTTAAGTGACCGAATGAATGTGAATGGCAGTGAATATTGAATCGCCCATTCAATCTTCGTTCAGCCAATCGCACACTCAATTGTAGTTACCAACTGGTAACAAGATATTTTCGACTGTTGAATCATAGAATCTCAGGTGAAACAAGCTGTGAAACACTTTTAATGATACGATTCCTTTAGAAGCACAAATCGAACTTGTAAAATTGGCATGTTTTGACCTTATAAGATTTTCACAATGCGTTTTTTCCTTTTGTGCAAAGAGACAGAGTTTAACAAATCGTTTTGCATTTAGTTAGCCCGATTACCTTTCCCCCATTACCTTCAGCCCGCTGAATTTTGAGTGCAGCTGCACTTGACACTAAAACGCAACTAGAATTTGCATACATGGGCCATGGGTGGTTTTATTGTCTGTGTGTGCGCGCAAGCACTTGCACCACTTGCCACACTTGCCCCATTTGCACCACTTGCCAAGCAGCACTTGCAATGCAGCACAGTTGCACGAAGCCGTCTTCAAGTGGCGCTCTTAAGCCGAACCCCGTGTCCAAAATTGGGCAAGTTGGACAACATCACGTTGCCACTGCCGGCGGCTGAGGGGCAGTCTGCGGCGGTCTGCGGCTTGGGTGGGTGCTCGGTTGAGCCATCTATTTTCGGTGCGAATTCGGTGGGTGTCAAATCTGTGCGCAAGATTCGCTTTATCGGGGGGCGGCGACGGCGTTGACGCCTTTGCCATGTCATGGTAATCTACGGCAATTGCATATGGCAGGCAATAAACTTGGCCAAGTCCAAACAGCCAGCAACAAACACGGCGGCCACTAGCTGGCCAAAAATAACAACAAATAAAAAGAAACTCAGCTCGACATCGTTTGCTGCTGCCACAGCCGAAGCAGGTGGGGATGGCGCTCTGTGTGTGGGGCATGCAACCTGACGGCTGCGTGGGCGTCTCCAGTTTTTACTTAACTGCAGTTACTTCAACGAAAAGTGCTCTTGACATGTTTTTATTAAAGTTTCCTCCTCATTTTCAATACCCTGTACCCAACATTTCAAACAAAAATGAGAGTATATGAAAAGCTTGTGCTTAAGCTTGTAAGTCAACAAAATATTCCTTTTTTGTAGACATATCTATTACATATTTACATAATTTCTACTTGATCATATTTGTAGCAAGTACTTAAAATATTTTTCAAATTTTGTCTATTGTCGATTTTAAGCAGCTACTAGGATATTCGCAAGTCGAGCAGCCTCGTTTTATGCACATTTGTTTTTGTTTTTTTTTTTGCGTTTCTGTTGTGTTGGCTGCTGTTTTTCTTGGCCAGCTTGTTTGGCCATATGTCGACGGTTCGGGCCAAAAATGCACCAGAAACGAAAATAAAATTGTCTTGCTGGAAATGTGTGTGTGCCTGTGTGTGTGTGTGTGTGTGATGGTATTTTGTGGCAAAGTTATGTTTATGTTGTGTGCGTGCGCAGTTCATGGAATTGCTATTTAAGGCTTGCATTTTGCACCGCCAGCTGATGCCCCAGAACCAGCTGAAGCACTCGACGGCAATCTGCAGTCCACAGCTGTATTATTCAATAGATTAAATCATATTTTTCTCTGATTTCAACTGATTAGGAAAAAAAATCGCATTTAATTAGTTCACAAACAAATTGTTCTTATTGAGTCAGAATTGGAAATAAAAACTTTACCTTCTTTAAAGTTCATGTGAACCATTTGTATTGGTTCCGGTGATAACAAAGTAAGCTAACTAAAAAAATGCTGGGCAACAACTTTGGGTTCACCTTAATTGGTAAGTACAGTTGACCCTCAAAAACTTGGTTTGTACGACCCTCAAGAAAACCCAACTTGACCCAAATTGTTGCAAGAATTTGTGGGAAACCAGAGAAGAAGGCAAACCGATAGCGAGTGGAATAAAGCAAAAGTAAAACGCAAATCAATTAGACAAAACAAATTTTCAATTAAAGCTTGCAGAAAAGTGTGGAAATGCACAAGGGAATGGCAAAGAATGGAAGCTAAACGGAAAATAGAATAAATACAAAATGACAGCAATAACAATTTTGCAACAAAATGGGGTGGAAAAGTGGCTTGGGGAGGGAGGAGTAAAAAGGTCAAAAGTCAGCTAAGGCACAGCCCAAGTAATGCAGGTGAATGTTACAAACACAAACACACACACACACACAGACACATAAACAGTTAGTTTAACAATAGTCGAGCGGAATGCACTCGGGCAAGCAAAAGAATGTTGCTTGTTAATAAACGACTGCTACATACTCTGTTCTACTATATAAAATCTAAACTGAACTATGTTAATAAGAAGAAACCTACTTGTTGGCAATTATATTTGAAAAATAATACATATAAAATATAAGTAAACATACAACATTTACGTGAATTAAATACATTTAACAATTCAATTCTTTATTCCAATTTCATCTTCTAACTACAGGGTATATTAGTAAGCAACAAGAAATCACTTCACCTGAGCTCTGACCTCAGTTAATTGCCCAATGAGCAAACAAATCGATTTTACTTACCCATTAAATGCACAAAGAGATAGAAAGAGAAAAAGAGAGAGGGAGAGAGACATACATAGAAAGAGACAGAACAAGAATAAAAAGGAGACAAGTTAGAAAGCGAAGCCTAAACAGAGATAGGCAACAAATGTATATAAAAAAAAAAAACTGTTTACAACGCCCAACGAAAGAAGACTCCTTATAAAATAATCTGTAAATGAAATGTCTCCAATATGATACTGCAAATATTTGCACCCACTGATTGCAGGCCGCCCTCGCTTGCCACGCCCCATGTTGCATTCCACAGAATTCATTAAGATATGCAAGCTATTTGATTGCAATGTAAATAACTCAATATAAGACTTTGTATAACCAAAACAAAACACTTCGAGGGGCCAATGGATTGCGTTCGGGTTAACCATTAGACACAACCTACCCCAAAAAGGGGGCTGCAACAGCAAACGAAACCAAAACCAAAACAAAGTCATAGCTAAGCAAATAAGACAAAGGACATGGTTTCATGATTCCTGGAATGCAGCACCAAATTAACATAAATTCCGTTTCCAAGCCAAGATCAAGCCGAGGAGAGGTCTGAGGCTCAAAGGAAGTTAAAGGTAAACCAGAAACGAAATAAAGCAACAGAAAACAAGTTGGCAACCTTCGGGTGTTAGTCGATCGACCAGAAGCTACCCTGTAGTCTGGTCTTGAGTGGACCAACCACAAAAAGAAATTCAAAAATAGAAATCTCACTACAATATTATATTTCATTATAATCAAAATCTTGAATATGATCTAATTTCTGCCACTTAAGTTAACTTTTTAAGAGTCACAACTATTATTTAACTATTTGGCATGACATGATTGAACATGTTTCACTATCTATATATCTGTCTGGAACACGCATATGCCCATTTTACGGCGCTCTGACGAGTGCAGGGTGTGGCAAAAAGAAGCATGTTGCAAAACGTTCAACGACGCGAAGGAAGAAACAGAAACGCCGCAAAGGGTGCGCGCAAGGACTCGCGTCGCAGCAATGCAGGAGTGGGGGTGGGGGCGGGTGTAGTTGGGGTTGGGGGTTGGGGCTGTCGTGTCTATATCCATGTCTATGTCTATGTCCATGTCTATGGCCTGCGCCTTCTGGCCGTGTGTCGCAACTACTCGCACTTATATTTTCGTATTCCCACAAGAAAAATCAATGGAATTGTTTGGTATATTGTTAGGGCAATGTTTGGGCCCGAAAAGGAGTTGGGCAGGGGCGGGGCCGGGGGGAAAATGGTGTCTGGCTCGCCGGGCCAAATGTCTTTTCTCTTGATTTGTCTTTCGTTATAGTGGATTTTTCCAGCTCCTTTTTGTGCTTGTTTTCGTTTTTCTTCTTATATTTTTTTTTGGCCAAATGAGCGACGACATCGACGACAAATGCTTCGAGTCCATTGTGGCCCCGCCCCCTTTCCCGACCCCTGCAGCGTCCATCTGCTGTGCTATTGCTGTTGACTCGGTTGACATACTTATTGATGGGACTGTGCATGCACCACAGCCACGTGGGCGTGTGCCGCGTGGGGGCGGGACAGATGGGGAGTGGAAGTGTTGCGTCAACAGAGCTGAAAGCGATGAGAGGATATTGCGAAAAATGCAACCCGGACAAATGGCAGCTGTCCAACTGAATGCACTGTAAACAATGCGATGTGACCGTTAAATACAATCACCCCCTCCCACCCCTGCCGTTATCTCGACATTCCATAGAAAATCATTAAAATAAGTTTTCTAAAAGTACGCTTTAAATCAAAGTTTAAACTTGTTTGTTTTCAGTTCCGTTTTCTAAAAACGAAACTGAATTTAGAACTCTTAACATTATTTAACTTATGCACTTTAATTTGATAGAGAGATCTTAATACTATATTTAACACAGATTCAATTCTAAAAAGTATTTTATCCGATTATTTTAAAGGATTCGAAGACATTTCAGGAGTAAGATACCCTTTAAGTCAAACCCAAACAACAACAAAAGGAACAATAATTATAATAATAACAATAATAAAATTAGGCACTTAACAAAACAATTGTATTTGCACTTTGTTGTGCCTGACGTACGATTTATTTTAGTGGGCCCTGTATTTAACTGTTTACACCACATCGTAATATTTCAGGGTTATAAAACGGCCAAAGATAGTTTTTTTAATAAGCTAAACAGAATATTTGCATACATTTGCATATCTTTTCTTTCTCATTCGCAGCGATCAGCAACCGTTAAGCAGACAATGGTGAAAAAACTACTCACCTCGCGTTCTCTCTGTTTGCAGCGTCCGAATTTACAGCTGAGCTTATCACAGCAAACGACGCCAACAAGGAGATGAAGAAGACGGCGACGACGGCGACGACGACGACGACAAAGGCAGAGCCAAAGTAAATGGATGGCCAACTGTAGCTGCTACATGGTTGCAGTAACAGTGGCGGCGGCAGCGGCAGCGGCAGCAGCTGAAGAAATGTTACAGTAGGCGGCACACAAAATAAGCTGTAGAAAATGTACTAAACGGCCGCATGGGAATTTCTTTGCATTTATCAAACGACCGCGCGGCCGGCGTCGCAGTCGGCGCAAACACGTGAGAGCACCAAACTGCGCAGGCAGAAAAAAAAAACAAAAAACACACTTTTTTGCTTACTGCTGCTGCTGCTGCTGTTGTTGTTGCTTTCGTTATTATTATTACGGTAACCGTAGTTGGCTGGCGTTTCTTGCTTTCCGCAACGCACAAAACAAAACAAAAAAAACGGTAAATTTGTGTTTCGTATTAGTTTCGTCGTTTGTTAGGCGCTATATTGTTAATACGTTGACCGTCTTTAAGTGAATTTTAGATTCGCCAATGCGACACTTGTCAACTGGCAAACAGCTGTCGCATCATGTAATTGTTGCCATTGTTTTTGTTGCTGCTGCTGTTGCTGCAATTGTTGTTGTTTGAGACGCGCACTGTTAGGTTCGTTTAAAATGCAACCGAAAACAAGTATTAAATAATAAAAAGCCGTTACAGTATTAACAATAATTTAACAAATATTAAAAGCGAAGAAGACGACGACTACGACGACAACAACAAACAACAAACACTAAGCGACGCGACCGCGACACGGACCCAACTTGACGGTTGGTGAAAAACTGCTCTTTCCCAATAGGAAAGAGAGTACAACACGTCGAGGCAGCGCCAGGCAACGTCGACGTCGCAGCTGTCACGCGCGCTGCTCCTCGTTGTAGTTGTAAGTTGCGTTCTATGCTTTTGTTGTCGTTGTACAACCTTTTTTTTGCACAACACCAACTCTGCGTGTGCGTTTGTATGAGAGAGTGAGCGAGAGCGCCGTCGCTCTCAAGCTTGCTCAACAGTTGTTTGTGTTAACAGCGCGCTGTTAAGTAGCAGCTGGACCAACTAACGAAATAACATAACACAAATAAATGGAAGTCGTTTAAGATTGTCTGTTACATATAAACTTAGGGGATTTTTTTATTATAATGCACGGCCTTGAAAAATAATTTACTATAAAAATGAATGCCAAAGGATTTCAAAATGCCCTCGAAAGTTCAATTAAAATAATTTTAAGCGGTGTAAAAATTATAATTTAATGCTTTATTTGGCTTAGCAAAAGAAAGAAGAAAAAAAGAAAGAGATATACATACATACATATATAGAGATATATGTAAATTCGATCACACAAGAGTGCTAATTAACAGTTTGAAGCCCAACTTAATTCACTAAAGAGAGCAAATTAAAGAGTCTGCTTAGCGCTGAATTTAATCAGAAGGGAACATTCTAAAAACAAATGAACGCGAATGAAGAGAAAGAGATGGGCACAGCTAGCAATGGGGTGAGTAGAATCAATTTAAGAACAGATAAAAAGGAAGAAGACAAGAGAAAAACAACAGTTGAATTGTTTGAATTGATTTTGGTAAAAGCTTTCAATTTTAAAGTGCTCTTGCATATGTTTACATACAAACAAACGTACACACATACGTATGTCGTAAAAGGGAAGGAGATAGCGCTTGTCTGTCCGACCTTAGCCTTGGTCAGCAATAGTTGCTGTTATCAGTCCCCAACAAGAATAACAAGAGCAACAACAACAATAACAGTATCCTGGCAATGTTGTCTGCATGACAACAATTAACGGCATTCCAATGTGTCTGGCCGCTCGCAGACTGACGGGAAATTTCAAAAATTTCAATTCACAAAAATTCACAGGAATGCGCCCATTCACAAGTACTAGACGTGTACTCGTATGTCCTTTTGTCAAGATGCCTGGCCGTGCAGGTGTCCTTCTGGCCAAATTGTTTGCTCGACAGTTGTAACTTCTCGCAGTTGACAGTGGGCCCCATCCTGTCGCCTGTAGAGTTGCAATGGAAGTGAAGTCTTGTGAAGTCTTTGATTACAGTAATTAATATACATGTACATATGTATGTATGTATGTGTGTATAAATTTTATGTGCAATCAATTTAATTGCTTTATATTTTATTCCAGGCATAAAAGCTTTGTAAATTAGTAGTTTAAGTTTATCGTTTTTTTACGGACTGGATTAAAAAAACATAAATTTTCGAAGTTAAATTTCTTTCAACGATTTGATAAAAGCCTTAAATTACAAAAAAAAAATCAAATTTAAAATCTTAAAATATAAATTTAATTTTCACTGATAATTGTTAAACTTTAGCGATATGTTTGTGCCACACTTCTGGGCGGGATTTCGGTGGCACGGCCGAGTAGGTAGCGCAATCTCGGCAGTAATGGAGCAGCGGCTGGGACATCCTTAGCCCACTGACCACAACGTGAGCAACTTATCCTTGCAATTCTTGGCAGCACAAGGCACATTATCCTTAAAAGCTTGTAAGACGTTGTGGCCATAACAAAGTTAAAAGCAACTAAAATAGACACCTGGGACAATGGGAATATGGGTGGAGTGGGTGGCAACCAGGCAGGTGACTGCAGGTGCAACGGCAAAGGGCCAGATATGGGTACGGAGACGGGGTGGGGGAGGGAGCTGGGGGTGAAAGTCTGGAGTAGCTCAGCGAGTGGATGGCCGGGCTAAATAAGTGCAGCTCAGTTCAGTTTGTTGGCCAATCCAGTGCCACACAATTTATTGACTTTGTCGTCCTCAACGTCCTTGGATGTCCTGCCGTTGTTGCCGTTGGCGTTGTCTCTGTGTACAGTTGCGACAGAGGTTGTGTGTGTGTGTGAAAGGATTAGAGTTACCTGCAGTTGGCAGCCTGTGTCAGGATACCGGTTACGAGCCTGTCTTAATAATTTGGCATCTTGCTAAATTAAAACTAAACTCCGGCCACATAAATCTCCAGCCGTAGCCGCATGATGAGCAACAGCATGAATGTTGCTGTTGCTGCATGTTTGTTGGCTGTTGTTGTTTATGGGCACGTGTAATCGCTGGCCAAACGGCCATGCTCCATGAACCACTTCATTGCCAACTCCAGCCTCCTGCCTCCTGCCTCCAGCCTCCAGCCTCCAGCTACCAGCCTCCTGGCTGATGCCTGCTAACTGCTAACTGCGGGGCGTGTTGGCCGTCTGGGCAGCGAACGAGGATACTCGCTTCATTTATTGTCCTGGTCCTGGCATGTGGATGTTGGCCATGTCACCGACACTTGGCCACTTCAACGTGGATGACTGTGTTGTGCACCATGCATTATTGTAATTGCAATACTCTCAGCTTGATTTTAACGCTCCAGTTGTTGTTGTTGTTGTTGTTGTGCTTGGAGTGTCCTCGTTGATGATCCGAGTGTGCTCTGATGGATGCTGATGCATCAAGTGCTTCAGTGTTAAATCTGCTATGCAGGTGCTTCAAACATCTCTATGTGTGTGTGTGTTTGTGTGTGTGTATTGAATTGACTCCGAATTCATCGCTCAACGACACTCTTTCTGCCCGGTCCAATGTAGTTTTGAAGCATCTCAACTGAGACCCAATTGATCAGCCGTCCGTTAAAGTTTTGTTGGCTGACAACAAGTTTAAGCCAGTGTGCAATTTAAATTGACTTCTACTGGAAAATAAGGACCGGAAATACTTTTGTGTAAATACAACAATATTTACATGTCTTCCCGACCGTTCAATTTTTTCCTCTTCCCACTAAAAATAAATTAACGCAATTTCGAAACATTTTGTTTTTTTTTGTAAATTATCAAAAACTAAAGCCATCTAATTATTTGTGTATTTTTTAACATTATTTTTCTACCTTCGGCACTACTATTTTTCTTAAGATCAATATTCATGGGTAATAAATAACATGAAAAACATGGAACCTGGGAAAACCTAAATTTGAAGATGTTCTTCAGATGCCATCGGAGTATTACAAGGAGGGATTTAAATATTAATAAGACTAATTTAAATTGTAAATTAGCTTATTAATTTAATTAACGTTGTTGTATATAATAGCAGAATAATAAAATCGAATAAATAAATATTTAAAAAAAAAAATAGCTTTGTTTTAGTATTCAGTATGTATTTAAAGTTAGTTTGACAGCCAATATATTAACAAGTATATCCTTTGATAAGCCAAGCCGATCTTTAAGTCTAATATGTCGCAACTGTTTTAGATTGCATATTTTTTTTTTGTTTTTTGATGACTTCAGCTGCCTTTAAAAGCGTAAGCCAAACAATCAGATAGAACGGTCTGAGGTGATGCCAGGACATTCAGGACAACAACAGGCAACACCTTGATACCAAATGTGATCACGCAGCGCGCATAAACAACGACTGGCGCGTAAAAGTTATAAAAGCAACAACAGCAACAACAAAATGCGTCGTTTAGATGGGCGTACAGTTCAAGTGGGCGGGGCAGCGGTTGCCGCAGTGGCGCGACTGAACTATAAACCATAAGAATAACACGTGCGAAGTGATAAACATCAAATAGGCAAAAGATTCGGCTAACTGAAACAAACTAAAGCGCTGCATTAAACTTAACTTAAGAAATGCGTTCAATGCCAAATTCCAAGCAGCTTTAAAATCGGCCTTAGAAAAGTTTGTATTAATTAAAAATAATCTTTTTGCTGAACTATTTTTTTTTATAATTAAACTAGTTTACTGTGAACTGATTTTAATTATAATATTTTAGACTTTAAGACTTCAACTTAACCCAATTAAATTCGCAGTTCAACAAAACCCATGTACCGCACAAAATAGAAGCAGGGCATGCAAAGAACATATGACAGATTATTTCAAGCATATATATACGACGGGGCAACGATGTCCCGTTCTCTGGTCTTTCTGTCTTCCTGTGTTCCCGTGTCCTGTGACCTTTTTGTGCGTGCGCGGGACTTGGGTGCGAATGTTCTACACACACACACACAAACAGCAATGTGCGCTACGTGTGTGAAGCGTACTGCCTCGGTACTCATTACAAATGAAAAGCAGGCGATGGAAACACACCTGTGCCAAGGCGTTGACAACAACAACAACAACAACAACAATAAGCCGAACAACAACATCAGCCGTTCTAGATGTATTGTTGTGCCATTAGAGTAACTTTTTCAGCCAGACAATGCACTGTGGGCCAAACAGCCACATTTCAAATATACTAAAATAATAATAAGTGTGCTCATTCAGTTTTTTTTTTTTTTAACAACTATGGAAAATAAGATGGGAATATTTGAAATTTGTGTCAGACATGTGTGTGAAATTGGTCCCACTGTGCCCACTGGGCACACACATAAACATCAGCGCGAATTGGGCAATGGAACGTGAGAGACCGCTGTGTGTGTGAGAATGTGTGTGTGTGTGTATGTGTGTAGGTGGAGGCAGACAGCCGGAACCTGTGCGGACTTCACCTCGGTGCCTGCTAAAATTAATCAGAGTTTCAATCAAACATAAAATAAACGCTGAGATTTGATATGACAGGCCCGTGCTTTTGGGCAAGGCAACAAAAATGTGTTAAGTGCCACCTGGAAAACAGTTGACAAGCTGCCATACATACAAATATACGTATATATGTATTTGAATGACAACCGAAACAAATTCTTTGCCGTTGCATCAATGCAATTAAATTGTTTTGCATTGCATTAATTCATAAAATTTGGATGAATCTGTCTGTCGAAATTAAAAATCCGTTCGCCAATTGATTGAGTTTCAATCGATTTTTTTTTATTCAGCAACTGAAAGTGTTGTCAAAAGCTGTGTTTTCTGATTGTAATTTGCTCAATAACAACAATCAAATTAAGAGCTGGAAACGTTGAACATTTTTGACAACATTTGATGAAGTATGAAGTAATTGATACATATTGGCAAATGAAACAAAAGCCGTTAGAAACAATAGCATTTAAAACATGTGAATATGAAAAACTCGCAAATTTTTATTTTATTTTTTTATATTTTATTTTTTACGTTTATTTGCAATCCATCCTTAGGATGATAAACAAATTTTGTGAAGGATATTGTTCATAACAGGACTGATTGTGGTTCAGTAAGCATCTAACATTAACAACTATTTACTATTTAGTTTAACTTAAGATCTATGAGGTAGGTCTAAAATGTGAAAATGTTTAAGACGTCTTGTTTCACTGCTGTTATCTAATAAGTTAATAGCTAAACTGTTTTCATGGCAGTGCAGTCTATCTATATACCTTTGAGTCATTCTTTTAATCTCATCTCTGACAAAGAGAATTTGGAGATCTTTGTGGATTTCGAAATTGCTAACATACCAAGGAGCCTCTGTTATGTTTCGAAGAGTCATTGATTGGTATCTCTGTAATACCTCAATATTGGATGTGCTTGCAGTTCCCCAAAGTTGAATAGCATATGTCCATACTGGTTTTAGAACTGCTTTGTAAAGCCGCACCTTGTTTTCTAGGCTCAGTTCCGATTTTCTGCCCATAAGCCAATACATTTTTCTATTTTTCGCCT